>JXSR01S034769.1:103999-118584 GCA_000969725.1 Ophiothrix spiculata
TTTAAGGTCCGCTATACAAGTTGCAACAGATTTTTCTCACAGAAGTGTGTGCAGGTGATTGTTAGCGGTACTAGCCAGGATTCCACCTCACATTAACAATGATTGATTTAAGGTCCGCTATACAAGTTGCAACAGATTTGTCTTACAGAAGTGTGTGCAGGTGATTGTTAGCGGTACTAGCCAGGATTCCACCTCACATTAACAATGATTGATTTAAGGCCCGCAATACAAGTTGCAACAGATTTTTCTCACAGAAGTGTGTGCAGGTGATTGTTAGAGGTATTAGCCATGATTCTACATGGAATGATACTTACAGGGATACTTATCAATGCATTTAACAACAAAACATATTTGTTCTCAAAAAAGACAGTTTTCAAGCAAATTCTTTGTTAGTTTTTCTTATCTTTTTTGTTTACAATTTAGTTATAATGTAATCTTTGTTTCTAAAGTGGAAAAATTCAAAAACATGTGCTCTTCACAAAATATATTGGGGTAGAGTAAAGAAGTCAATATTGAGAATTCAACAATTCATTTCTAGAAAGACTGCTATTGAATTATCACTTCGGTAAGGCCTAAAAAAATTGTTGACTTGCCCTTTATGGTCGATTGGTCAGATTTTTTTCTTCTCGAAAATGGCGCCCCCCCCAAAAAAAAGAGACCCAAATACAATGAGTTATATGTTTTCATTATTTTGTGCTTTATTTACTCAAGATATATATTTGTTTCATGGAAATATATAACATTTTGTGAATATTGTTGAAAATATCATGCTATTTTTACCAAATGCACTGTTGAGATAAGTATAAGTTCATTGAAAATTCAAGGTCGGTCGCAAAGGGCAAGTCAACATTTTTTTTAGGTCTAATTCATGAAGTATGAATTAAAACGGCAAATAATCTGAAATATATACTCATGTTCAACAATAATGGTTAGTGAATAAGTTATATAGTATGCTATAGGACAGAAACCAAGTTTAAAAATGCAATATAATTGATTAAAGTGTAGACAAAAGTACAAATTCGTAAATTTGTAATCACGGCTGATGCCTTCGAGCGCAATTTCCATCCATTTTTGTCTATGATATTTATTTAGAAAGGTGAAAGTGAACTAAGGAATAGCTGACATTTAATTTTATAGATGGTCGATAGCTCTGTGTACACAAGTCATGCTATCGCTGCTGGCCATTTGAAGCGCTGTGAAAATTGTAAGCAGGCATCGCTTTCACGACACAGAATGTTATTGCATCTCAGTGGCCAATGACTTGTATTACAATCCTACTGGCTGAAAGGCAAAGTTCAGTTTTAACCAATTTGGTACCTTTTACATCCCCAAATAGCCTTAGCTTTTATGTTTTAAACTGAAAAAATTGCAGGTATCTCATTTAGTAGGTCACAAATTTGAGCCTTGCTTAGACCCACTAGGACCACTCATTGTGTCCTTGAGCAAGATGCATAACCCGAGCATATTTTGGAGCTGTTACAGGAATACTATAAGGCCAAGTAAAAAATAAAACATGTTTCTCGTCCAGGTATTTGAAAAAAAGGAGGAAGAGGTACTTTTTATTTTTTATTTTTTATTTCAATGGCAATGCAAAATTGCCCATTAGTGGCCAATTCCCACCCAGTGTATTGATACCAGGTGTGTTATTGGAAGAGGAGGAGGCCTTTTTTATTATTGAGTTTTGGACATACTGGAGGGTTGATCAAAACAAAAAATGCATATTGAACTGAATCAAATCTATTGCATAGACTTAAAATTTTCAAACCTTTTTTACAAATAAGTAATGCATGAAATACAAAAAATAAAAAATATTTTTCAAAATCCTTAAAAAACGATGCGGGAGGGGACGAGAAACATGTTTATTTTTTTACTCGGCCTAATATGAATTCTGAAGTTTACATCAAAGATTGAGCACAACTGCAGGAGATGCATCGCATGTTGTATGTGTGACTTGGATTATGTTTACTTGCGGATGAAGAAGAGCCTCATAATTCCCGCCTATTTAGTGTTGATCAAAGTATAAGGTGAAATGTTTGTTATGATATCCTAATAACAGTGTAAAAACATCAAGCTTTATCATTAATATAATAACACGAATAGCATATCCATTCACTTTATTCATCATTATTATCAGTAATTTGGGACTTGCACTTGTTGACATGATACTTTATGTGCAGGTGATTGAACTTTGCACGTAAGGATGAGTTAGGAAGCTTGCAGCATACAGCGCAGGATTGTGTTACAAGTCTAGACTGCCTGGAATAAAGAAAATATATAGATGAGATCTGCTAGATATGCGAACATTTGAAATTAGGAGTTTGTAAAACAGGCAAGAGATGAGATGTTATAATATTTTTAAAGATGGATCAAAAAGAGACAGAACAGAGGGGTTATGACTTATGAGTTATATAATAAAATTTGCATACATTTCTCTTTTGAAACTATTTATTGTATATTAAGAGGCTTTGAAAGGTAGCTGTATATAAATTAACCTTTTACAGAATAAAGCTGTTGCTCTTGACGTTCAAATGCTGTTTGAATATGTTAAGATGGAGCATCATTTGTAATTTTAAAATGTGCCATAAACTTGGTATTTGCAAATTGAATTTGTTTAATTCTTCATATTTGATTTTTTGATGATTATGTATGCAAATAGCCCCTTCTGCTTGGTGATAATGATAATAATAACTATTATTATTCCAGCATTTATATTGCGCCTTTGCCAAAGAATACAAAGCGCTGGCCATTATATTTATACTGTAACAAGGGAATCATCAGAACCACTTCGCCTTACATTAGGCCCCTTGGACAGACCTATCAGCACTTAGATTGTGTTTAAACATCTCCCCAATGCGCTTAGGTCGAGGAGGCAAGTGTGCTAAAGTTATTTGCCCAAGTTCACAACACATTGGCGCTAGCGGAGCTCAAACTCACAACCGATTATGAGGCCTGCACTGTTCCGCTAGGCCACACACGCCACAATGGTGATGGTCAAAATGACCTGCAGCTCTTGATTTTAGGTATAGCTTTAGGAGTTCATCATATAGTTGTTGTTTGGTATCTTTTGTTTCCAGCTTTTGTTAAGGACTGCCCTTACAAATTTTGTTTAAGGGTACTGTTCACCCTCATCTTCTTTCTATGGTGAACGTGCATTTTCTGTTGCGGCACCTAAACTCTGGAACTCCATCCCATACACCATCCGTTCTGCTGCATCAACCAAACAATTCAAACATATGCTTAAGACATTTTTATTCACTGATTGACTTGCTTGCTTGTTTATGTATTTTGTAGTGTATTATTGTTTTTTGTATAGCGCTTAGGAACCTTTGTATTTTGCGCTCTATAAATGTAGTGTATTATTATTATTATCAATCGCCATTTTCAGAAGTGCCTTGTGCTCTGTAAATTATCAAGTTAATCAAATCCATACACAAGTATACATTTCTAGAAGTGGATTTGCATACTGAACATGATGGTAAGGTAATTTGGACCAAAATTTTGGGCCATGTTTTTGACCTAAAATCTTATGGAAAAGCTAACCAAATTTTGCTTTGGTAAAATTTCGAACTATTGTTTATTTTTTGAATTTTATTATATTTTTTGAAATATTGATTAAACATATACCAAAATGGGCCAAAATAATAGTAGCATATTTTGTCAATTTTCTGAAATTTTTACACTCATCAACTTCCATCCCTGCAGTGAATATAGACACAAGAACTATTACTCTGTCTTCATCTTACATAGTACACTAAACCCATGCATAATGGACAACACAAGTTACCCTACATAAAACAATTAACAGGTGTCCTATTAATTGATGAGCAATGCCGCTAATTAATATTAGATTGACTATCTACAGCAGCTCTAATGGAATCCATAGTAATTCTGTAGTCTGATCTATGGCTCAGTAAATGACTCAGCTAGGCAGGGCCAGATTGACACTATGATACAGCGATGATACAACACTGATAGTTTGGACCATTTCCACATATTTACTGCTTGTTGCAGTGTTGAATAACTTGATACAAGTTTGTAAAAAATGTTATGATTTGTTTTAATTATGAGAAATATTAGGCCTATATATGTGAGGATGTGTGTGAGAAAAGAAAACTGAATATTCAGGAATTCTTAAACAATTATAATACAAAGAAAAAACAAGAAGAAAAAGAAAGGAAGTTTATGTGAAACTAGTTGATTTTGAAAAAAAAGTAGTTTTTATTTACTGCTTCTGATTCATGATATAAAAATAGCGATGATTGAGTATTTATTTTAATGCTGATTTGAACAATAATTAAAGCCTGAGCCAGAAGTCTTGTCACATTGTTTTAATTAATTGATATAATTCGAATTGTGTAGCTTCATTGCAGACGTTTTGCCAACAAATCCATGAGTGGATTCTGTTTGGAAATGTCCAATGATTTATTCATTGGACTTTCCAAACAGACAAACAAACTAAACAAAAAACAAAGAAAGAAAGAAAGTAACAAATGAAATGATAAATGTCATCAAAAACATCACAAAATTAATGATGGATTATAGGTCATCATTTTATTGCAACAGAGTTTCAGACATAAAGGCAATCTACACAGGAGTGCAAATCCAGATGAATGTGCATCTCTATGAGCCGCTTTGCTGTAGACCAGGGATTCTTAACTAGAGGCGCACACACCAAATTTGGCACTTTGACTGTTACAGATTGGCGCTTTTACTGATCTTCTCTCTCAAAAAAACAAAACAAAAAGCCCCATTAAAAATACACTGAAGGAGAGATACATGTTGCGCTTTGGCCAATTTTCTCATTTATGTGATGCATTAATTGTAAGACCTAGTTGCGAACCCTTGTTGTAGACTGTGGCTTGATCTGATGTACAGTGTACATGCATAAGTGTAAGCGGATCTCAGATATGCGCATATATCTGGATCTGCCCACCATGTAGATTGCCCCATAGTTCCTATCACAATTGTTGCAATATTACCTAGCATTGCAACACTTGTGACACAGGAGGCCAGCGTTCCTTCCAGTGACAGGGAATGGTAGCAGCTGGCTACCTGGAAATGCCAGATTTGAGGGATTGAATCCAAGTCTTGTCCTATATTGATATGTGGGTGTGATGGGGTTGTGCTGTCTAATTTCTCAAACAGATTATCTTTATAAATCTAAGTGTACACTCGAAGTCTTTTTGGTTTCAAATATGTGGTTTGGTATTGGACAATAATTCTGATTGTTCATCAGAACTGAATCTGAATGCCCCCTCTCCTAAATTCATGTGTGATGAGTGCCATACTTGCTGACGAAGCTTTTTTGACAGTGACCTAAATCTATTATTGTTGTGTAATTATTAGAACCTAGGAAATCTACATAATCTACTGAGATGAGATAAGTGATTAAATCATACGAGACTAGACAAGCTTGTTGATTCCTTGAACGTTTTTGTGCTCTTACAAAATTTCTTATAACCTTGGATTATTTAATCCTTACACTTTTTAGCAAAATTTAATACCATGTTTTATGTCAATTGGTCAGAAATGTAGACCAGCCTTATGTCAATTAAGCCTTTGCACTTTTGAAATTACATAATTCAGTTCACATTTGTGCTCAAAACTTTGAAAATTTGATATTTAACCATGTTTTATGTCAATTTGGCAAGAAATGTAGATCAGCCTTGCATCAATTTAAGGCTTTGCACTTTCTTAAGTTACATAATTTCAGTTCACATTTGTGCCGGCTCAAAACTATGATGATTATTTTGTTTTTTCCTATCTCTCTTTGCAGATTTCATCATGATGGTTCCAGCAGATTCCCAAAGCTCAATGACTGCGCTCATTTTCATTATGATAATGCTGAGTTGGGGAAAATACAGGTATTACAATTTAACATATTTTATGAAAATTTACCAGAATCCTTCATTAGGCCAAAAAATTAAATTGTTTGGTTTTCCTGCACAACCTTTTTTTGAGCAAGTGTGGGCGGGCAGATTTTTTTTTCAAATGTGAGTCAAAACTACACTGAATTATGGCCTCTATAAAGATATAAATGAGTATACTGTACCGAAAAATCTCTTTATGCAAGTTAAAAACAGTATTAAAATGTAAACAAAATGAAAACAACAACTTAAACAAATATTTTCAAAAGATCAAAATTCTCAAGGGAAAACAAAAACTTTTTTTGGAAATCTGAAAATAAAGCACGGTATACTTTTGTACAGGAGAAACTTTTTTTCCCATTTTCGAAAAATAGGGCGGGCAGTGGAGGACAACCAAACAACTTTTTTGGGGGCCTTAGAAGGTTCACTGGTTAACATTTTGTCATGCGAGTGCAGGAAAATCGTATCTGCAATGGCTGCCATAAGTTATATTTATTTAACACTTAGTCACTAGAATGTGAAACATCACCCAATTTTTTTCTCTTAAAATGATTCTTCAGGAGAGCCACTGAACCAAGATTGGAGATTATACATTGTGCAATTCAAAGTAATGATAAATGGCAGCTATTGCAGATACAAGTTTCTTTCACCCATAAGACAATTTGAAATCCATGATCATAAGAACATTCTCCTCCATTTTCATTTGGCCTGATGATTCTTTAAGATTGATAAGTTTCTCTGGTATATCCCTGTATCTTGGAATAGGTGTTAGTCAAGCTAGCTCAATCGCTAAGCCGCTCGCTTACGGTCTGGAAGGTTCCGAGTCCAAACCCCGCTGATGCAAAAAGTTGAGTGTTCTTGAAATTCCTTTGGACAAGGAACTAACTGCTAATTGTCTCGTGGAAGCCCGTACGAAACTCAGGGAGCTGATCCGGGCAGCGATGGTGCGTATGTGGGCTGATCAAGGTTCAGCGCCCCTAGAGGTTGCCGCAGAACCTGAGATGATGCTTGGTGTGGAATGGAGCTTTAATACTTGGGCCACAGTGTTCAGCGAACACCTGAAAAGTGTGCAGAGGCTGCATGGAATTACAAATCTGAGAGGCATGGCGCACTATAAATCCCCAGTATTTATTTATTTTATTTTATCTATGCTCTTATGATCAAAGTATTGAGGTATTTGTCTCTTGCTAAACCTGAATGATCCTTATTTAGTCTAGGAGGAATCATAGTATGGTGTTAGTGATGCCGAATTCCCTGCCATATCCTTTGAACTACTCAGCTTTTTCTTTAATATGATGCTCCATACTTCCAGAAAGCTGTATATATATGATTTGCTCTTGCTGACAAGTGACTCAAACAATCACAATTCCATTGATGTGCCCGGACAAGAATCTGTAGAAGCGAGCATGGACTGAAAAACCAAGTGCACATACAGCGTCGGGACCGGGAATTGAACCTGGGACTCATTGGTAGAAGCGAGGGAAGTTCTGCTTGGCTAACCCACTGATTGCTTTTGTGGTCATTTGAGGTTATCTATCAAGTTGGTGTCATCCATTGATATCTGTTTAGCATACATGTCCCATTAGTATCTGACAAGGCAACTGAGTGTCCCGAGTATTTTGGCTAAGATATTATAAGCGAGTTGGAATTCATTCAAGGCTAAGAATTGGCGTTTGGTGTATGCGAGAAGAATGTTATCCACTTGAAAACCTGACAGTTATGAAACCGATATCAGCTTGTTTGGAATTCAAGTAACTTATAGGCTGCTGAAACTTTTGAGTGTGAATAGATATCAGCTAATACAGAGATAATCATTAAAAACCTATCAATTCCAGTCAATGATAAGAGAATGTCAAACAAACTTGTTCACCTTGATGGAACTCTCGGTCTATGAACACTGAGAAGATGGCACAATCTAGGCCTAATTCTTCCAAACATTATAGGCCTACATACATCTGGGGCCGTTTCATAAAGACTTGAATCAAGCGTGCGTTTGATTATCAATTGTAAAACAGGTTTATACGATGTAAATTTACGTTTGAAATTTAATGTATGCTTGATCCAACCAAACATACGCTTGATTCAAATTTTTAAGAAACAGGACCCTGGCAGGTCAAAAAAGAATAAAAAAGAAAAAGGCTGTTCCAAATCCAAATTTTACTTGCAAGTTGCATCAGATATATTTGTCATGTTCCAGGAAAAGGGTATACTGTTGCTGCGCTCCCTTGAACTCAAGTTTGCTGCGCAAAATTTTCACCAATGACAAGCGCTTGTCAAGATAAATTTTGCGCTTGTTGATCCATGGATATTTTCCTAGGGTTTTCGACGAAGACTATATGACTTCAAAGTCAAATTAATCATCTATTTTATCTCCTCCAGCTTGTTTGTTTCCCGGGGTTTGTTTCCCTTCAAACTTCCATTTGCCTTTCAAACTTCGAATGTATCAATGCTGTAGAGAGCTTGATCAAATCAGTATAAAAATGAAAGTACCAAAGTCTACTTGAAGCATGCACTAAAACTGGCTCCCATCTGACTTGAATTCTTGTTAATATGCATTCCTACAATTATTTCAAAGAGTAAATTTGCTTATAAATGGAATGATTTATACTTCATCATGGGAGAATAATTCTTTATTTCCCAAATCACATGGCCCACATAGCATGAATCATTTGAAATCTGTTCTCACAAATCTCAGCGGCATATGTTCTGGGAATGTTAATTTATGGAATAGAGTAACAAGGGAAAGCAGTTATTTTGGTATTAATGAGGTCACCTTTCAAATTTTGGAGTTGCACTTTGAATGTTAACTTGAGAATTAATGTTTACAAGTATGTAAGTTCAAGTTGGTTAGGGAATTGAGGGTTGTTTCTAGGTGAGATTTTGCAGCTTTTCTTTCAATAGTTGATATGGAGACAATGTTTTACCAGATGCCTGTCATAAATTGTAATGCATTATGGAGTATTTTATTTTCAAAGAATTTTGATGATATTTATGTCAGAAATGTGATTTGATGATTGAGAAAGCAGCAGAGTTTGGGTTGTGAAATATGAATCAGGCAAAATTAGGCAATATCATGATATTTCAGCAGTACCAGTAATTGATATAGGGTTGGGGCCCAGGGGGAGGGACTCGCTTATTTAGCAGAACGGGGATGTGCCGTTTATTTTAAAAGAAATCCTTAAACTTGGGTCCCGTTTTTTGCCAAAAAAATACTTAAACATGGGTCATCTTTTCCAACTGAACCACAAAGTTTGCCAAATTTGGGGTAATTGAGTGCCGAAAACCCCCAAATTGCAAATTATGTTCAAGGAAAATCATTAAAAATAGGTTTGCTTTTTTGCCAAAATCACCCTTAAAGATGTTTAGGGGTTTTGAGTCTCCAGCGGAATACCCCTGTTCAACTCAAATCTGAGTACCCCCCTGGGTTGAACATACTCCCATTTGTCAGGTTTACAGAGATTTGTTGCACACTGTTCGGGCATAGACATTCTGGACAAACTTGTGAATGTCTATGGATCAGGTACCTACTTTTTACAGAAATCAATGTTTAATTGTTAAATCCTTTAACATGGGTCCATTTACAATATTTATCTTCGTATGAAACTTTGGCAAGTGCCTCACAATCCCTGTCAAATTTGTCCTTAATTCAGGTACCCTCTTCATTTGTCAGTTGATTTTATTAAAATAAAACAATCTTACTTTAAACAAGCATTGCTGTCTAAAATGCATTTTCAGTGAAATAACAACAACATAAATTTACTGAAGATGGTTTAAATTTATCAGGGAATTGATTACATACACTTCAAGATTATAAACTTCATCATTGCTCTTATATATTATCTCCACACAGATAAGTATGCACGATGATCCTGAACATGATGACTCGCTATGGGCCGCAGCAGCCGCCAGTATCAATGGTGCGTGTGACGAGATGGATATGCCATTCACGGTACGGATGTGTAGCAGCGGCAAACAGTGGCTGGTCAAACGGTGCTATGAGGACTTCAGGGTTCTGGATAAACAGCTCCATAGCTGTATATATGACAGGAGATTTAGTCAGTTGGTGGAGCTTCCGAAAGGGGAAACATTATCTGGCAACAGAGAGGTAAGACCTTGGACTTGAATGATGCATTGAGAGAATGATCCCCTCTGTTCCCTTCCCTGTCCACATTGCAGTATATGACACGATTTAGTTAGCTGGTTGAACTGCCATAAGGAGAAACATTATTTGAGAATGAGAACAGTGTTCTCCCTGAACAGAGAATAGAAGTAAGCTCTGCAATTTTATTGTTATAGAATAATTCAGCTTTTTGGAACATGTCCATGGTTCCCAACCAAGAGTATGCTAATGCGAAAAAACAAGATCTAATGATACTGATAGCAGATACAAAGTCCACAATTGTCCTTTTCCAAACTTTTTCCAGGAGGAAGTGGTCTCAATGCCACGAAGGCTATTATAATGCAAGCAAATTTGATGCAAAAAGAAGAAAATACACAAAACTATTGCACTCCCACTTTTGCATTATTTTAGCTAAATAAGTGCAGAATATTTAAGCAAGATGTTTCAGTGAGTGGAAAGGTATGCCACTACATGATTGATAACTGAAAATTATGTAATTTTGTATCTGTAATCAAAGTTTTTCTCTTGTTTTTCCTTCCATGCCATTTGTAGGCAGTTAAAGCTATGCTGTCCCATTATTTAGGTAGATTCTCCCAGATAGCAGGGGACATGATCAACTGTGGACCAGTGCTCAATTGGATGGAGGTAAGATTACATTGCAAAAGTAAAAAAAGTCTACTGAATGTTTCTATGATTTTAGATCAGTATAATCACAACATTCATACTGTTGATGAGATGATACTTAAGCCCATGATATACTAGCAAGACACAGCTAGCGTGTGGTTTGATTTTAGCCTCTTTGATGATGCTTACCAGATGCTAACAAGTTAAAATAATTCTCCATTAGCGTCTAGCTACACGCTAGCTGCGTCTTGCTAGTATATCATGGGCATTACATTTGGGAAATTCAAAGTAAATAATTAGAATCAGACTCCAGGGAAATTTATTTGACTTCATTGCACAATATTGCAACAAATTGTATGACTAAATACCATATTTGCGAAGATGCTATAAAAGCATATTTATAAAAGAACAAAAATGTTCTTTTAAATGCATATTGAAACCCTTCACTGAGAAACAGCTGCAAGGCAAAACACTCTTGCCTGAATGATGCTTGAAAAGTTGCAATATCCCTGATGCATTTTGAAGAAAAAATCCATAGCTTTAAACAGTGCCCTGAGAGAATAGAGAACATGAAAGTAACATTTGGTCATGGGAATAAAAGAAAATATTCCATGCAATAGCTGCCATTTGTCATTAATTAGCTTTAGGTACTACATAGTGTTCAGCCTTTGGTCAGTGGGTCTTGAAATGGTTCTTCAAGTAATGGACTAAAAAAATAGGTCAAACAATAATTTTTGGACAGTGTAAATAAAAATCCAGAGTACAGGATCCTATTGTTTGTGAATGCAACCCCACCATGGATTTTGTTTAAATTGTCCAATAAATTTGTGTTTTGCCTATAGTGTTACTTGAAGAACTATTTCAAGATCCACTGGCATATGGGAGACAAAATTGTGAAGATTTATTTATCACATTCTGTGACAAAGTTTTAGATGTAAGTAACATACGGCAGCCATTGCAGGCAAGACTTTCATGCACTCACATGATGATTTGTAGCTTTTTTTCCAAAATGCAAAGGGGTATGTTTAAAAAATATGAAGAATTTTTGTATTAAGCATAAAAATATTTTAATAAATCGTAAATTAGAGCAAAGCAAATAATGTGCTAAGCATAAAGTAGATTGTCAAATGTAAAGTAGATTTTCTCACTTTAATGTTTAAATTCTCTCTTGTAGCAGTAGATTTCATTGCACTATTTTGTGTATGACCCTCACTGCGAATTCATGTAGTAAATGTAGAATTTATTAATATTTGGTGTTTACTAATAACAGTTATGACTGGGCTGTCAACTCCAGGAATTATTTGGCATTAATGAGGCACAAAGAAATGTTAATTTTAATTCATAAAATTGTTAGCACATAATTTGGAAAATCGATCATTGCTGGTCTTGAAATTTTGTGATTCAAAAGTGACTCAAAAAAAGTCCACCATTTTTAAAACTTCTGGAATGTTGCGAGCACCAGATTTGATCCTGCTAGCAAATTCATGGAAGCAAGTCATTTCTGATCAGAAAATATAATGAAAATTTGTGCTTTTGCAGATCATAAATATTATGAAATCGCTTTGAGGTTTGAAAGGAAACATGTTCCATTACTGGAGAGTTGACAGCCCAGGTTTGTTGCATGACCTTTGACCTAATCAAGTCTCTGTATCACCTCTATTTCTTTGCTAACTTGCTTGCATACAATAGATTGATAATCATGGGGTTCAAGTGAAGGTATGGAATGATTTTTTGCCATGCATGGATTTAGTCACAAATTTCACTGCAACACATGCAATATTATTTTAAGTTTGGCAAGCTTATTTTGATTTAAGTTCCATTTATCCCATTTGAGTTCTGAGAGATCAGTAAGTTAATTTCATTTTGAAGCTTTGTTTTATAACCAATCCCTGCTGTTTTATTTTAAAGCTTACACATATCCTTTTTGTCCAAATAAAAAAACAGAAAGGACCAAACATTTAACTAATCAAAACTAGCTAACCCTTGACCTGCATGCATGTAACTTGCAGGGGACCACATTCTAATCATGGTCTTAGCAATATAATATAATAAGTAGTCTTGAACAATATCATTAGTGATTTTATTTAGATTTACCACTGTATCATAATAAGAATTTAAAGTTTTGAGTGCATGTTTTCAAATAATTTGAAAAAAGTTACATAGTTAGCCTAGGTTCTAACATATGAAAGTTTTTTAGAATGAAAGTTCATCTGTGTCAATAATAAAACAATCCATAAGTGTTCAAACTTTGGATCGCAACACTGTATAAGTACCTTTAGAAATTTTCATCTGCTATCCGAATGACCTATTTCCCGAAGTGACATGACCTTGATCAAAGACATGTCAGTCACAGCCGGGTCATACACATTTGGTAACTTCAACCTGCTCTCAACATGGACTGAAAAACCAAATGTGTATAATGCTTGTATGACGTTATTGGCCAAGGTCAAGTCACTGTGGGAAACGAGTTATGCGGCTGTTGAAGCTTTTGATAGCAGATGAGAAATTCTACAGAGTTGTGATTTCAAGAATTAAACATTGGGGCGATCTACATGAAGTGCAGATCCAGAATGCACATCTCCGAGATCCAGATCTGAGATCCGCATCTCTGTAGACCGCTTAAACGTACACATATATGCCAAGATCTGTACAGCAGATCCGGATCTGACGCCCGTGTAGCCATAGTCTACTGCAAAGCGGCTTACGGAGATGCTCATTCATCTGGCTTTTCACTCCCGTGTAGATTGCCCCATTATGGATATTTAAGCTCATGTTATATTTGGCAAAGCTTAACAGAGTGTTTGACTATGCTTTTGAAAATGATAACAAGCAGAATCTTTTCATATTTTGAGTTATGTCAAATTGTGTCTACTAGACGTTATACAAGTGTTGCTATGGAATTTACAAATGGACTTAACAAAAACTGCATGTTACTTGCATCAGGTAGTGATTGCAATAAATTACATAGATAATCACCCACAAATTGAAACCCATCCTTCGCTAAATTTTGGACTTCCCCAGTCCAGATATATTTCAAAGCAAATCCTCTAGCACTTTATAAAAGCCTCTGGCATTTATTTAAAACAGAACACAATTATACATTCATAATTGGTAAATTGCATGCCCTAACATGTTGGTATAAGTACTGATCAGTTTCCTGCAGGGTTTCCTAGAAAACTCAAAAAGCAATTAAATTTAACAAAATATATATCATATGTTAGAGTGAAATCCATCAATAAATATATATCCATTTTCCAAGCAAAATATATGGCAGCAGTGTAAGTTGATATTATTTTACCCATTAATTCCAATAATTGACTTTTAAACTATAATTTTTTAATTATTTTCTTCCAACAATTTTTTTCACCAGAATTCTGAAAAAATTGTTGGTAAATTTGATTATATTCATAAACTAAAAAAACAATCACCAAAATGAACCCTTTCAGAGTTCTGAATCATAAGAGAAAAATGTTAAAAATATGTGAAAACATACATTAGTAAGGCATGTTGATGCTCTTAGACTTTTTAATTTAATTCATTTATTCTTCTATTGCTTATAAAAGACCAATGGGTTTTTTATTCAAAAGGTTTGTGCATTGTGTTTTCACGTCTTTCTTGCTATATTTTTTCCAAAACAAGTTTCTGGCAATTTTAAATGCACTTCTCCTTTGAAATCATTATTGCACAGTGCACATTCCATATACACATTTTTATGTTTAATATCTATGTTGAATATTTTGTTTTGTAGGATAACCCTAACAGCCAAATTGCATAAAGGCTCAAAGTCATTTCTTAGACATGGTGTTATAGGGATCAAATCGCTGTCCCATCAGCAACTTGGCGGTGGCTTACTATGGGTACCATATCATAGGTTTGGGAACAAAGAGGGGCTTACTATGCACTGGCGCGCCCAGGATTTTTCCTTGCGGGGGGATAAAAGGGATTTTCCGATTTTTGAGGGGGGCTGAGTGGTA
>JXSR01S034772.1:12867-23297 GCA_000969725.1 Ophiothrix spiculata
GCACTTTAAAGTTATAGAAAAGTCAGAACGCTTATATCTCAAAACGTATATTATGTGACTTAAGTACTTCTTCCACTACAGTCTTCAATTACAGATTTTACTGGAGCTGAACAGTACAACTGTAATCAGCATTCAATAAAGATCAATTAACTTCATAATATCAGAAGATTGATCACCTGTTCAAAACATATGGACAAAAACGGTAAAAAATGGCAGAGTTGCAAGTTTATCGCACAGCGGTGCATGCGTTATGACTACTGAGAATTGAATACGCCAGAATAAGAACATCCCAACTCCAATAGCTCCCTTCTGTTAATTATATTTATTAAATATGAATGCATACAAATTTCTGAAAATGCTTTCACATCATTAAAATAGCATTTCCATGTCAATATCTTAATCGTATTGTCACATTTGATCTTGTTGTTGACTTGTTTAGACATTGTTAGATAATTGTTATAGTACATTCTTGCTATATTTAAACAGCCATTACAAGAACATCCCAAGTCCACGAGCTCCCCTCTGCAATTATATGCTAGGAAAATTATCTATTAATGTCTAACAAAGTCAACTACGAGGTCAAATGTGACACTATGATTGGGATAAAGACATGGAAATGCTTTCTAGTGATTTAAGCATTCTAAAGCATTTTCAGAGATTTATATGCATTTATATTTTACATAACTTAACAGAAGGCAGCTCATGGAGTTGGGATGTTCTTATTCTAGCGTATTCAATTTAACATCTTCATTGAGAAAGATGAAATAACTCAACTCTTATAAACCTTGAAGTATGCAGTAAGCAGCCGATTAACGGAATAAATATCTGAATTTGGTAAAATTTAACCCCAAAAAACACTAAAAAGCCCCAAATTATCTGAATTTGGATGATTTTGGATGACAAAATATCTGAAATTAGATAATTATCTGATAATTCTCATGCCTGATTGTGTTTAAATAATTAAAGCACAGGATACATTACGCCAGAAGTACGCTAAAAGCCTGGGATATAACTTTTGAAATTGTGTCCAACTTCCTCTGATAATCAACTCATACGTGTCCGACATCCCTTTCTGTGCTTCTGTGATAAGCCACCTTAAAAAGCATGTTGACATTTAGTGCAAATAAAGCTCCACATTAAAAGGTAGTAACTTTTTGTTTTGTTTTAAATTTAACCGACTTGTTTCTAATTTGATGATACAAATCAATGGCGCATGTCAAAAGGCAGTAAGCACAATAGTCTGTGGGAAAAACCTCGATTTTAGGCTTGACTGCAAAATGAAGTCTGCACAATTGTTCTTGACTGACTCTTAATCAGATCAGTTTTTGCTATGGTTACAGGTCAAGGAAAACTTTGTGCTACAGGCACCAATGCAATGGTAAATATGGACTTTGTTTTTGCCTGCTACCATGGCAATTGACCTGACACATTTCAAACTATCACTTTGTGTAGACACTTTTGCAAGAGGAACAGTTTGAACAAAATCGGATACTTTTGACATTTTGGACTCCCATAGGGCCAATTCCCTGACCTCTGATATGACATTTCACATTTTTGGCTATAACTCCAGAACCATATTTCAGACATAGGTAAAAGTACTTCCTTGTGATGAGAGGAACATGTTGGTGTGGTTTTGAACGATATTTGACTAGTGACATGTCATGGATGTCATTTTGGCGGCTATCTTGGATTTCTCAAAATGCTTAATGGTGCGGATTTTGCATCATTCAGTTCTGGAATCTATTGGTCTCAAAGACTAGGAATCAGTCAAGAACAATTGTGCAGACTCCATTTTGCACTTTTTCTTTTTTCCCACAGACTACAAGAGTTTCATGTGCTAAACCCTCATTATGACTTGTTTAAAACACACATGGAGCCATATTTTGTAATCTTTGTAACCATATAAATAATACAAAAATAACATGCAAATGAATTTACTCATTCATCTCTGCATTTAGGCAGTGATTATTGCGACGTTATGTACAACTCTATACAAAAATACAATAAAACATCTTCACCTGAATAATTCAAGTAAGGGTCAATTTTTTTATGGGGCCTAAAGTATACTTTTTCCCATATAAATTCTATTTACACATGCATAATTTTATCGATCAAATTTTAGTGGAGAAGGGGCACTCAAATATCACCATTCAAGCATGTCTGACCCACAATTTTCAAAATAGACCCACACTAGATTTGAAATTTCAAAAAAAAATACCACTTTGCGCGCGCCACATGAGTTGAGAAGTGACATTTTAAAATTCTTCACACATGAATTATCATCTGTGTTGGTACAACATGATGGAAAGTTGACATTATGGATGACACAAACTTCCGGGAAGTCTACAAACCTGTTTTTAGGTCAGAAACCCAAAATTCACGATCTGAGCTGGTCTTAATTATCTTGCTGGTGAGATGCAAAGAATCTCATCTCAAAATTCTGAGGTATACTGCAAAAATCGACCCACAATTGACCGCTTAGAACTGGCGGTTCTGGACATTTGCTCTTGTTCTGAACAAGAGCTACAGCAAACAATTGTGTGTTATGGGTGGTCAGCCTTCAGTTCCGTTTGGACATGGTCATTTCAAAATAGCAGGTTTCTCACAAATGTATGAAAAGTAACAATTTCTAGATACATGTATTCAAATTAAAAATTTGCATAAATTGTAATCTTTGACGGAAGTTATATCTGTTTTGCGCATTTTGACATGTCATGCTTCGAAGGATCTTAACACCACTGCTGGTTTGCACATGAATTTGACAAATGTTTCATTCAAAGCTGAAAATATTATCTTAATTGACAATAAAGAAATGATAAGGGTCTAACTTTACCAAAGGTTTGTTTGTGATGGACGGTCACATATGGATTTGTATTAATCATGAAAACAAGATTTGATGAATACTGATTATAAATACTGTCAAAAGTCATTTAAGTATTCAAACAGGTGGTTGTTCATCACAAATCAATAATTCATCCATGCATCCGCTTATTTTCATCGCATTAGGGTGGGTCTAGTCACCCGAGCAAGTTAAAATATGCACATGCATTGGATGTATAGTTGTTGATTTGTGGTGAACTATGTAGTGTGTTTGAATACCTTTCAACAATTAAAATCCTGAAAATGTATGTATCGGGATTAATATTGAATTCTCAATAATTCCAATTTAACAGAAATTTATGTTCCTAAAATATTTAACAGAATCTGAAGCATACTTTATTTCTTGAATGTTTGTTGCTTTGTCATTTTCAATAGTTCCCTTGCACTAGGCCTTGCATATACTAAAAAAATAATTATGCCGTGCAATGTGTGCCGACTTACCTGTACTGCGTCAAAACACTTTCAATACAGTGAGTTGTTGAAATTATAAACGAGATTCTAAACAACCAAAATATCAAACGTAAAGTGTGGGATATGGACAACCTTGAAGCTCAACCTGGGGTGACCCGGGCCTTGACAAATACCGTGCCCACTCGCCCAATTCAGCTTTGGAAGTGATGGTTCCTATTAATTTTAAGGGTTTGCCAGATTACAAATAGTTGTATTGGATGAGTGGATACGGTAGGTCATTTTGCATTAGTCACTTTGAGTCACTTTGCACTGCTATTGCCAATGTCATATGTGTAAGAAAGTTATAAGTACAAAAAGCTGCAATATTTGTCATGAATTTGCAGTACTCACAAAACAGGATCTTAAAGCATTCACATACTGGACACAAATTTCAAGGCTTTTGCATTACAATGACATGGTGTAACACAAATATAACATATGGCAGCCATTGACGATACAATTTGAATAAATGTCGCATACCAGTCTTGAGAACCACTACTCTTGACGACTTTTGCTGATTTTGTTACAAAAAATAAATAAAATGCAGCTTGGCTGGATATAGCTAGGCCGTTTTGTTTCATGTCTTTATTGGAAGAAGGAAAGCCCAGAAATGCTATATGGAAAGTAAGGAACAACTATCATTGAAATTAATGAATTGAAATTGGTACACAATGTACCACAATTCTTCAAACAAAGTAAATGAAAATGCATGCTGCAGGCCATCAGGTTTTCACATTAATATACACTGTAGGCCCTGCACCATGCATATAATGTACAGACATTATCCAAGAAAATGTAGCAATGGCTTTAATAGGGCCAACACGTAAGGCTTGGCGTCCAAAGACATTCGCTCTGTCAAGTGACATTCACTCTTCGTATTTGCTCTGACTCGTTCGCTAAAACTGAGAGCATATGTAACTCTCATAGCGCGAGCATCTTTTCAATCGATGAAAGCAAATGTCACTCGCGCATGACGTAGCACTATGATTATTGGATAAATAAACCCAAGAATGCTCAGAGCAATTTTTGCTCTAATTCATTCTGAAGTGTAGCAAATGTCGTGAAATTTGTTAAGCGAATGTCGCTTCCCGTTGGAGCGAAGACTTCTTTGTAGGATGAGCAAATGTCACTCGGGCGAGCGAATGTCTTTGGACACCAAGCCTAAACTAACCGGCAAAGGTTTGCTGTTATCTGCTGAAATCGGCAAAATTAATTTGGAATATCTGGCTTGAAAATTTTTCGATTTGTTGCCTTAATGGATACGAAGAAATTCAATAACATATTGTGCCGACTATCTGAATCGCATTATGATTAGGCTTGGTGTTATAGCATTACAACAGACACAAGTGACATTCGCTTTCATCAATTAATATGATCTTCGCGCAATGAAAGCAACATTCGCTCTCCGTTGTAGCGAATAAGTCAGAGTGAATGTCACTCGGCCGAGCAAATGTCTTTGGACACCAAACCTTAGTTTTTGTGTCACCCTTACTCCAGCAAATCTGCATCGACTTTAATAGAAGGTGTAAAAAATATACATAGGACTTGTCCTTCTGTCCAATCATCGATAACAAACCTATAAATACCGGTACCATTGTCAGCTCTCTCCATCAATATTAGTTGTTTCTTGCACATTACACGAGATGTCATTGTCCTGAGTTTTAGAAAATACCTCTCCATTTTGCACAACTGTACTATTGCTACTAGAACTACTACTGCACTGTTTATGAGATTGATTCATATCATGTGATCCATCATGTGATATACAATCAGCTGACTTGTCATGTGACCCATCCCTTACTGTTAAGCTTTTACTGCAATGTCCATCTGCAGTAGTATGCAATTCGGGAAGTTTGTCCAAAGGTTCTTTTATACATTTGACATCATTAGGAATATGATCCCGCGGAGGAGTTTCATCAGCAGTTGTTTTTGCACTTTTGTGAGGTAATAATGAATGTGTTGCATTTTGAGGAGAGTCGTTGGACACACAAGCTGTTGGTAACATAGGATAACTTGAATGGTGTCTGTCTGATATAACATGTGACGAGTGCGAACCTATATCAGTACATGACCCTTGCATGTCCCCATGAGTTGAGTGCATGTTTGGATGATGCCTAATCATCACTTTATGATCCGGATCAAACGGGTCCATCAGTTCGGCCTCATCAGAAGCCAGATTAGAAATGTGGACCTGATCCAAACCTAGAGGATCGCTTTCAGACTCCTTTCTCGCTTCGGCGTCTTCTTCGTCAGAACACTCGGGAGAGGAGGGTGGATAGACTTCTGCGCCGTGGAAGATGTAACGACTTGGAGGAACAATAAGGAAAGTTGATGCTGTGGAGAAACAAGAAAATTAAGTTTAGCATAAAATGCTTTAGAATTCCAATACAGAATATTATCACTCACTAGATAAAATACAACCATTACATTGGTTAAGGGCTAAAAAGGATATTTCCATGTTGCATTAAGGCTGGGTTAGACCATCAAATGGCATAAACCGTTTTTGTACTCTAACTTTCAAATTAATTGCATAAACTATATAAAAGTATACATTTTAAGAAGCGAATATTTATCCTGAACATGATGATGATATTAGTTTTTGACCAAAAATGTCAATTTTGGCAAAAAATGCCCAAAACCGTATTTTTTGCCCCAAAATTTCTGGAAAGTAACTAACATTTGCATTGGTGAAATTTTGAATTTTCTTGCTTTTGGAATTTAGAAACAAATTTCTTGGAACAGTTTTCTCAAATTTTTGATTTTTATCTTATTTTTTGAAAAATTGCTAAAAATAAGGTCAAAAAATGCAAAAAATCCCACCGCTGCCACCAAAATGGCAATTTATGGCCTATTTTTGAAAATTTGAGAAAACCATTCCAAGACATTTGTTTCTAAATTCCAAAAGCAAAAAAGTTCAAAATTTCACCAATGCAAATTTTAGTTAGGCTTTCCAGAAATTTTGGGGCAAAAATATGTTTTTTGGCATTTTTTTGCCAAAATTGACATTTCTGGTCAAAACTAATATCATCATCATGTTCAAGATAAAAACCCAGTTCTAAAAATGTATACTTTTATATAGTTTATGCAATTAGTTTGTAAGTTAAAAACGGTTTATGCCATTTGAAGGTCTACCCCAGCCTTAAATTTCAAAGTTGTATGTGATATACAAATACAGCATGGTTTGAGGGGAAGTATCACAAAATACTGTCCCCGAAGTGTTGGATGATCGAGACTTCCTTCCGAGGCGCAGCCGAAGGAGGAAGTCTCCATCATCCAACAAAATTCAATACATTGACATGAGCCATACGGTAGTACCATGCGGAAGTTTTTACTACTTTCCCTGCGTGTGTGTAAAACAAACAGGCGCAACTCGTAAACGCATACCCGCGCGGCAGTACTTGCGTAATAAAGCACAAGCGAGAAAGTAGCCAAAAATACTTTTTGCGTGTCTCCGCTATTAAAGACTGTATTACTTTATAAATATTCAAGAGGTGTAGTAATACTAAATCCTCTATGTGGTACTAAAAAGTTGTATCATACAGGTCTTTTACCAGTCCAACTTGTATTGGTTTTAGAACATATAGTCGTATTGCAAAGCGTGCACTGTTGTTTTGCATGCGAGACTAAATGCAACGCGTTGTACTACTGGATAGCTGTCACTCAAGCTGGACAAATCTAAAATTGATTGCAAAATGTAAAAATAAAAATTTTCAAATAAATTTTCTTGGCATTTTCAAGGGTTTTGCTTACTGAGTGATAAATTCATTATCCCCTGTTTGTGCTCATGTAATACGAAAAATATTACTGGTTTGGGGTCGTATCACACAAAGGCCGAAATCTCATATTGCATGAACAAACAGGAGGATAACTAATAGTGCACAAGGGAGTGGAGCCACCCTAAAAATTGTGTTCCCAGCCAAATTTGCCCTTGAAATTTGGGTCAGGTGTGGTTGTGTCAACATAACTTGGGAAACATCAAATATAAGTTGTTCAATTCAAAAATGGCTGTCGGAAAATATTGTACATAGCTGTGTTCATTATTGAAGCAATGTCATTATTGATTGATTTCTTGGGCAACTGGTCTAGACTGTTCATGAGGCTCATGGCATCGATTTGAATTCCCCACTTATAAGGCATTCAAGTGCCAAAGAAGTGTTATTTGATTGCTGTGAGCTTATGTATAGTTTGGAACTGTTGCCGCAGTAAGTAACCAAGACTATAACATAATCTCTTTGACAGCATAAAGATCAAACCAAATGATCTATGATCTATGCAAAATGATTAATTGGGCAGAGTGCAAATTTGTTCCAACAGTGGTACATGACGGAGTTATTTTCTCCACTGCACATCAAATAAGGCCATACCGATGAAACAACATCTCGACATCAGAATTTTGCATTACTTCGAACACCATATTGTTTTTGTATATAATCATACGTCATTCTTGGATGCTCATTCATCGGCTGATCAAAAGTTTATTCTTCAGAGGGTAGTTTTATAGATAGGCAGATTCATGAAATGTGGATGTTTTGTATTTTTCCTCAATTTTGCTTTTATTTTAGACTATGGTCACAATAGCTCGTACAAACAGTTACGAGCAGTGTTTAGTCTGTCTAGAAGAACCACGAGCAGCGAGCAAAGTGTGCAGAAAGGGCGTCGCATGGTCCTATTAGATGGACTGTTCATACGACATATTGTGACCATAGTCTAACAAAGAATAAAATGAATCATTCACTTCATTTGGTTAAATATAAGTGAAGTTATGGCCTTAAAAACATATCTGGATTGTGTTATTTTTGCCCAATGATTAGGCTATGGCAAGTCTGTCTTGAAAAGAGAAATCTTGCTGTACTGTACAAAGTATGCTGAATTGCAATTTGAGACTTAAATAACTCCGATGCAACTTTGTTTTAGCAAGTTAAAGCACACATTCTTGAAAATATAGGTTTTAAAGAAAGGTCTCCCTTTGAAAATTTGATCCATTCAATTTTAGAATTGTCCTGAACTTTAAGTTCATAAAGTAAGCCCTCTATTGATGGAAGTGTGATCCTGCTTATCACACAATTTTGTCATCTGATTGATTAGATATGGGAGCTTTTGAATTAACTATGCCACTAGATTAGCTGTGACAGGTTTTATAGTCCCAGCTTCACAAATATTGTGATATGCAACCAGAGTGAAACAAGTAAATTGTTCTTGGTCTAACACCAGCCAGAGAGTCTATATAATGGGAGATGAAACTCCCCTATGAAAAAGTGTCGCAACCCAGCAGGAGGATTTGCTATAATAATCAGCTGATTATTATAGCAAATCCTATATGATATGTAAATTACGCCAAACCTGATTGGCTTAAATCGCGCGTATACAGTGCGTATAATACGCCATGATACACTGTTAACCTTTTAACCCGAGCGTAGATTATACCACTTTTGTCTGTTGGTTGGGAATACGAGTTTCACGGCCCTGCACAAGCTCTGTGCATAACAGTTATCTTGTATGAAGATCATGATATGGTCTGCATTGAAATGAAAATCACATAAACGTAATCACCATTGGGGATGTTTATGTACTAAAACTGTTCCTTTAACCATCGAGCTATTATATTGCATGCTTTTTGTAAAGGTATGTATAAAATTATTTCCAATTCGTGATCTCAAAAAACTCTACTGTATATGTGATCTCAAAAACATGACTATGCCCAAAGCATACCCTCGTTGATTTCAAAACCATGACTATGCGCAAACCAAAGAATAGTCATGGTATTAAGATTATCTGTGAAAATAATTTTAGCCATGACCCTCAAAGCAGTCAATATTTGTGTACTTCCCACATCATCCTCAGTGTAATATGCACAGGAAGTAAACTTGTCAGTTGTATAATACTTACGTAGCAAATAAGTCCCAATACTACTTCTCCGTCGTTTCTTCTTCACAACCACAACCGATTCTTTAGCATGATCAGCTCCTGATTCACCTGATGAATCAAAACAAAACCCCAGCTCCTGATGCAGCTGTGGAGGCAGTTGCGTTTTCAGTTCTTTTTCTCTCAGTGGCATCTGAACCAGCAGAGTTCTCTTGAGACAAACTTGCTGATAATATCTGTGAGTCACTGGGCAGTTTTGAGGCTGATATTGAGTCAGTTCCTGATAAAACCTGCGAGTCAACAGTATTGGATGTTTCAGTAAATTCACTGCTTAACTTGACTGTGTTCTGATTGGGACAACTTTCAGCATCCATTTTTTCGGTAACTGCCTCTGACACCTTTTCAACAGTGTCTTTTTTGTCTGCAACTGTTTCAGACAAGTCCGCTTTACCTGAAACTGCCTCTGATACCACCGGGGACCCTACAGATTCAGCTTCATTGGTATTTGCTCCTTGTTGCTGCTTGCAAAAGACTGAATCGCTACTTGATGATACACCATCTAAGATATCTTTTGATTTGCCCTGTGTCTGAGTTGAAGGTGGTTTGGTGTTCTGTGAAAAATTAACAAAAGTTAAACATAACTCCACTACAAGTGTAATGTCTACACAAGGAAATTAATCAAGAATCTGTGAGTTTATCCTAGCAAAGATTCTCTTATAATTAAACCAAGGGGAATCCATGTAGACTGTCCTAATTGTTTCATATTTGTACACAGACCAGTGGAGAGTTCTGATGACAAATTCTAATGAATTTCAGCATTTCTTTACAAATTTTAATTAAGGTTCAAGCTGATCCCTGGTCACATTTACCTAGCAGAGAGATTAACATTTAACTCCATGGTACCCAACATTTGATTTTTCGGTTCTTGCATTTTAACGCCGCAATATTTCAAGCTGTTTATTTTTGAAATTGCTTAAGTAGTAGTTGCGCTTCTTTTGGCGAAAAAAAAAAGAAAGAGATCGACCGCTTCGTTTTCGAGCTAATTAGCATAAATTAGCAATTTTTATCCCCCTGGCTTGAAAAGTAGAAGGGGGATTATGGCATAGTAGTGGATGTCTGCGTCGTCGGCGTTGTTGTTGTTGTTGTGAAAAGGGTTGACATTTGCCTCTAACTTCTGCATACTTCGATAGATTTCAACCATTATCATGCTTTGAGGTGTCCAAGTGTGGGAAAATATT
>JXSR01S034773.1:11308-24266 GCA_000969725.1 Ophiothrix spiculata
GTCCAAAATTGGCTGAGCGCGAAAATTACTGAGCGCGGAAATATTGGCGTTTACAGTATGTATTACTATTACCTGTACAAACATTGTGAACATCACAACGACCACAGTTGTAGTGAACATCAGTTTCTTGTGAGCAACCAAATCTTCACATAATAGCGCCACCAACGAAAAAGCAATAGCACCACGGATACCTCCGTAACCCATAACAAACTGATCTTTTTTGCTAATCTCTGCAAGACGGAATCGATTCATCAATGCTGTCTGCCAAAGTACACCTGAAATAGTGGTGTGGATGTTTATGTAAGATTATAAATTGCGAGAAATTAATGATCTGTAGAAGCTACTGACGAAATCATATTATTTTTGTTGTAAGAAAAACTCTAGAGATTAATGACTTACTTTATCATGTTAAGGCCTTGAACAACACTAAAGGTCCCTGGCGGTAGATGACATCTTATAAAAGGGTTTTGAAGATGTCATACGGTATACCCTCAGGGACCATTCCACGTTCACCATGACCCTGTTTTTGTAAATTGAGGGATGTTGAAAGGTCATTTTATGCTTTCCTTTCAAGCATTATCTTGTCAGTCCAGCATGACCAAGGCATTCAATTACTTGTTTATCAGTCTATAACAGAGAAACATTCCCTATGCCCACTCAACTTGAGTAGTGAAGTGACCTTGACCAAGGCGTTTTTGACTCATTTGTGTTGTTGCCCCCTACCAGTAAAAGAGAAAAATGATCACCTAACTAGACTACCCATCAAATTTGACCAAAAAAATCATAAGTTTCCTGATATTTTCCTCCTAAATCGACCTTTCCATAAAAAGTGGTAAAAGTTGTTTTTATTCCAACTATATGAGCAAATGTGTATCAATTAGACAATAATAACTGCGCACCATCTTTGTCGAGGTCATTGTTCAAAATCGAAGGTGATAATTTGTTTTGGGCCGAGGTACTTTTCTGAGAGAGCGTATAGCTCCCGAAGAAAAGTACCGAGGCACAAAACAAACACCGACGATTTTAAACAATGACCGAATTAAAAGATGGTGCAAAGTTATTATTGTCATTAATAACGGTCTTTCACATTTTTAATGCCTTTTGCGCGTGATTTGATAAAGAAATACTCTATTAAACTTATTTCTTACTTAAGGTGTTTGGTCCACGCGCCGTCCACGCGTACCAGTACGCGCTAGTTTCCGAGTTGGTAAGTGCCGCAAAACGCATGCGCATATACTCTGAGCAGTGTTTTAAAGCTAAAAATTGCCATATTTCAATATTTTTCTAGAAAATGAAGTCGGTGACCCACAATTTTTATCTTTTTATTTGAAAGAACATACTTGTGCGCAACTTTTGTGAAAAAATTAACAAAAATGCTGGGGCAGATTTTTTGAATCAACACTAAATAATTTCACTTTTGCCACATTTCCCATAGACCTCTGTACTAGTTTATCCCCAAAAACCTCCAAAAATGCTGTTTTAAACCGACTCTCATGCAATAACGAGTCCGGTGACCCCCAATTTTTATTTTTAAAATCGGTTCTACATCGATAAGATATCATCCATGCCGATTTTTACTAAAATTCTTCGGGCGGATCTCTCATGGACCAAACACCTTAAAGGTCTACTTATCCCTATAAGAGAATCTCGATTAGTCCTGGCATAACGATCATCGCGTAATATGATAAACGTACGTGTGCGTGGTGCTTACGCGCGCTTGATTGGCATTTTATGAGAAAACGCTTTCAGCGCTAAGACATCACATACGCGGTCATTATAAGAAGTCATTGTTACCTGATAATGACCGAGCATTTGTTTGCGTAAAAGTATAAATACCCTTATTAGATTGGATCGCGCTATTACGCAGGTTATTATTACCAATTAAATAATTAACCCTAATTAAGGAATTATATACATACCAATAAATCTATATACGAAACAGAACAGCAGAGTAAAGGAGACAAATGCCCAATCCCATCGAAGGTTCTGTAAATTGACTAAGGTAGTACCCCCCAAGTAGATGAAAATAAGTGTCTCACTGATGCTACTTAACATCTTGATGACATGACGCAATGTTGTTCTTGACGGGACAGCCAAATTCTTCTCAACATATGGTTTCATAAACATTGCACAAAAAACAACCCTGCGAGATATTAAAAAAAGACAATTTCTGACATGTTACGTGATTAATGATACGATGGATGCAAAATGCACTTTGCATATTGATATTCAAAACAGATAATATATTGATTACTGATTTAATATTTTTTGACATAGTGATAGAAGAGCAATTGTGTAAATGTAAAGCAAACTTAATGTTGCCCACTTTCTAAGCAGCTGTCTTATGTGAACATCGTGATACAGTGTGTCCCAGAATAAACCTTACGGCTTATTCTCCGATAAAGTGTGCAACTTTGCCGTTTTGGTGTCGCTCATGTTCGTGTTGCTTGTTTAGCGTTGTTAAACCTATTATAAATGATTTAAGTGGTTTAGGTGATACATAAGAGTCACATTAGTAACATGTGTGAAGCTAAACAATTTATCATTCCAGGAAAGTAGATAACGATTAATCTGAAAATGTCAAATCGTTACTTTTCCCCATGTCGCCAGCCATACTTTTTATGTTTTATGTGCCCCCGTTCCTAAAATATTCGGGCATATCAAACGCAATGCACGCTGTTAAAACAGCCCGTAATAGGTATTGATAATGACATATAAAGTTTAAATATATTAAGTATTTGATATGGCATACGAGCTTTTTAAAGCATGTCGCCAATATTACAAACAGATACGAGGAGATTCTAAAATCGATAACAAAGTGTGAACATGAATTTGTTGATGGATGATTCCGCATTGGGTTTATCAAGTAAACTTCAGCGTTGAATAACATATATGTTATATAGAATTATATATTTACAGTAATGATTTACAAGGATATTAATATCAAAAATACCCTATGTGACTGTCACGTCGCGACAGATACGAACCGCACATTTTGCTCCCTTCTCGCAAAATGCGGTTCACTATGAGCAAAATACTACACCACAGTGTAGTATGTGTAAAGCTCCTAAATTAGTGTAAAGATCAAGTTTGTAAGAAAACTAATTTTCTCAATAATGAATATTTAAAAAAAGATTCCAACAGATACGAACCGACAGATACGAATATTAGGTATAGGGAATACAATGGTTAAAAATCAAGTATTTTTAAAACATCTCCCATGCACTTTTTCTTCTTCAGAAGCCATAAGAGTTTATGATTTTGTATGTTTTTCATGAGTTGTTAGTAGTCGAAATTTCAACATTTCTCTAACCACAGTTGCACGGTTTATCGGAGAAAGGGCCTTAAACAGTCTTTGCTAGCAATTTTCATGGAATTAACGGATAGTCAGAAAGTATGTAAAGGTTGCTTTTTATATCCCATGAATTGAACTTTAAGTTACCGTTTATTTCATTTCAATTGGTAATGTACAACAAAAGTTATGCTTTGTCAAATAATTGAATGTAAAATTTGCTGGTCCAATTCCACGAGTTTGTAAGTTCCCCTTGAATGAAGCTCTATTGAGTATTGTTATTGATCTGTTCACTCAACCGTAACAATGTTTACTTATTTACTACGCACATGCTCTCTTTTATCTATGCTGAAAAAATGAAAAAATTTGAAATAAAATTAAGACAGATATGATAAGTTTTCCAAGGTGACCCATTTTTATTCCATTCAGAAACACCCTTACTTTATGGCCAATAATCATGAAATTGGACCAGACAAAAATCCATCCAAAAGTTTGTTAAAATATAACTTTTGTTGTATACTATTGATTGACATGAAACAAACGGTATCTAAAAGTTCAACTCATGGGCTATAAAATGCAATCTTTACATACTTTCTGACTATCCGTTACACCCATGAAAATTGCAGGCAAAGATTGTAAGGTTTATTCTGGGACAAACTGTATGACAGAGTCATAAATCGATCGCCAAAAGTCCGTATCAACAAAACAACAATAACCCATAAGCCTGGTGATAAATGCAAGACGAATGGTCTAATAAGATCATTCATCTGGAAAGAATCATCAGAACTTGGTTGCACTTTTATATGAACGACTGCATCTAGATTCGAAAGAGTTCTTATGTCTAGCAATCTTCTTGTTCTTGAGATTGCCGTTAAGCAGATACGGCCCTACTGCGTTCAACTCGAATTGAAACAAAATGAGCTCGAAGGAAAATGTTTAAAATGCTGTTGATCTTTACTTACGATAAAATAGGTGAGAATCTGAACATCTCTGCCGTAAGGTATGACGCATAGCTCATGGCAAGCACTACGATTGGTTCAACAATGATCACGTGATGCGTAAATTTGGTCAAAAAAGATGTCATAATGCCGAAGATTAAACCAATCAATGTTCCTCCAATGCTTACAACGAAGAAAGAAAATATTCCTGACATTACATGGCTTGCTGATAGATTTTCTTCACCAATTTTATTGAAATTTTCAAACATTCTGTACAGGACCTGAATTGGAATATTTACATAAGGGTTTTGAAACAATGATGATAATACCACCCGTTTTGAGTGGTTTTACTCGTTTTTTAAGAGTTAAAACTCATTCTTTTTTCGAGATTTTAAATTTACAGAGACGGTTAAGTGTTGGGAGAAACTCCATTGCACATTAATTTTTTAAGGCTTGAATTAGGTAGACATTCAAATGACATAAACTGTTTTTGTCCTCTAACTCCCAAAGTAACTGCATAAACCATTATATAAAAGTATACATTTTTAGAAGTGGATTTTTACCCTGAACATATTGGTGATATTAGTTTTTGACCAAAAATGTCAGTTTTGGAAAACAAATGCCAAAAACTGTATTTTTGCCTAACTAAAATTTGCATTCGTGAAATGTTGAACTTTTTTGCTCTTTGGAATTTATAAGCAAATGTCTACGAAGGGTTTTGTCAAATTTTTGATTTTGATTTTATTTTTTGAAAAAAAATGCCAAAAATAGGCCAAAAATTGTTATTTTGGTGGCAGCTGTGGGATTTTTTTACATTTTTGGATCTGTTTTTGGCATTTTTTTTTTAACTAAGATAAAAATCAAAAATGCCATTTGAAGGTCTACTACTTTGAAGAAAAAATCATGCTTGTCGTGGGACTTATTTACATAATTTGAACTCTATAGGACACGATTGAGTGTTCTTATAATTTTTCTTTTCGGACCATAGCTATAATTATGCATGATACTGCTGAAAACAGCATTATATCTTATACATTTTGATTATTAGACAAGGTTGAGCCAGTCTATCAAGTAATTATATTAACTTTCTAAATGTTAACTTACAATTGTGACAGCATCATTTAGTAAGGACTCTCCAAACATTAAAATGTTTAAGACTTCATTGACACGAATTTCTTCAAACACCGCAAGAACAGCAACCGGATCAACGGCTGAGATGAGACTACTGAAGGTCAATGATTCTAAAAGGCCTATCTGTAAAAGGAAGTGTAAATAGAAATTGTAAGTTTTTTTATTTATTTATTTATTGACGGTATACAAATAGCCGACTAGCAGCACAGGCTGAAGGGCGTCGGCTTTACAAATACAAAAACATATTATATACAACAAGAGCAAAACAATTTTACAAAGTCGGAAATCGTCAGACATCTGGAGAACTATTGAGTTGGTTAATGATAAATGGGATGGTAGATTTTTGAAACCTCTCAGTTTTACATCTTGGTTGTGAGAATCTGTTACTGTGACGGAGATTATAATCGACTGATCTCTGCGTAGGAAGAAGTTACTCCCAAATTGTTATGAATAAACGCAAATTGAGGATTTAATATGCCAAATTGATCTCAAATATATGGTTAGGCGACATAACTTAAGAATAGACTACGCACCATACGTTCTTAGGGTTAGTATAGGGTTAGGAGGTTAAAATTAGGGTTGGGTAAGGATTAGGGTTGGGGTTTAGGATCACGACTAGGGTTAGGGTTAAGATTGTCAATTCTAAAGTTACTCCTGGCTAGGCTATAGTTGTTATGAGCTACCAAATATTTGGTGCAACAAGTCTGTGTTATTTTATAATCTGATATAAAATTCCTATTTTTTGTCTAATAATCACAGAGGTTTAGTATTGAAAAATCAATACACCGCACTTGAGCTGTATTTGATGTCAAACATTTGATGGTTTACAACATCAAGCCTCCGTTATTGATTAGAAAATGAATTGAAATTAATGTAATAACATTGACTTATGGCATTAAATATTTGGTCACTCAAAAGAAGTATGGCCTTACCCAAAGAAATGAAAATGTTTTGAGAAGTTTACGTTAGGAAGACATTAGTGATCATTCCTTAGCTATGAATTGTTGGGTAAAAGATTTGTCATCACCACATATCATCATGCAAGTATGCTATATAATATCGATATTAAATCTCACCTTGAACCTTGACTAAAGTTCATTGCTATTTGGTAATTATTAAACCATGAAATAAATTGTAATGGTATTGTTCTTTTAATTGAACACGGGACGATTTATCGCTTGTCTCAGTTACTATATTGCCCTTTTCAGTGTGTACTGAGGTCCTATGTAAATGAGCTTATAATGAGCAATGTAATGTTTCGATCTGACGATCGATATTACAAAATGGTTGCGAGACTTTTTTTTATTAACGTGACCTGCTGATGAAGCTGACTTTGAACCCTTATTATCTGAAAAAGGAGAAAGCTAATGCAAATAAGGAAAAATAAATACGCTGATGTGGTGTATGAAAGGTACCTAATATCGGCTCTTCATACTTGCCTGCGATTTGTATTGCGATAACCAGGCACCAAGATTTCGATAACCAGCACCTTTTGTCTGAACGGGTCATCTGATGCCAGCAGCGTGCACAGACCTTGCGCTTTGAATGGCACTGGCCTCGCTGTGTTGATATATGTTGCATTTCATGTGAAAATTAATGAATCTGACATGTGGTTTTTTGTTGTTGTTTTTTGACTGAAGAGAAACCTTTTGGGTTCTTTTATATGAATTATGTCAAAAATTTGAGAATTTCATTCGTAACAGAGAATAATGCTGAATTAAAATATTGGGGCAAACCTCTGAGAAACGTTGGGAATTCGCGCTAGAGGGCGTTTTTCAAGTGGCCGCCAAAATCCCATAAAATGATCAAGTACCTATGAAAAGGGCCCAAAACAAGAAAATCTTTCTAAAATTATAGCATATATGAAAACTCAAGATCAAATGTGACTATCAAAACACAAATCAGTCAAAAAAAATGAAAAAAACTCTTCCTTGGGGAAACAATCTTTTTTTCTATACAGAAATTGGTTTTAGCAACAATAAAACAACATTAATAACATCAAGTATTCAAAATCATAATTGGACATGACTATAGAAGTTATTAAATAACATTTTGCTTCAAAAAGATGTCATTCTCGTGTTTCAAATCCAAGATGGTACCCAAAATAGGGCCTCAAAATGGCCACCAAAATACAATATGGGTTAACTGCGATTTTAAAACAGTATTGGAATGAATCATAAAATATTCAAAATAATGAACGAAATATTGCTTTGAAGGTTAAAAATTAATATTTTCTCCTAAAATCATGTCATTCAAATTTTTCAAATCCAAGATGGTGCCCAAAATGAGGTCAAATTGGTCGCCAAAATAAGAAAATATACAAAAGTTAGTTTATCAAAACATTACAACGGAATTGATATCAATAAGTACTCAGAATAATTGATGGGAAATCATTTTGGGGTTAGATAATAACTACAAAGTATTCACACCTTACATTTAGTAAATTACATGTTTTTAATTCAAGATGGCACCCAAAATGAGACCCAAAATGGCCGTCAAAATATAATATTTGCACATAAATATGTCACTGCAACATTGAAGCAGCATTAAAATCATAAGATATTAAAAGTAATGACGGGAAAATTGCTTTGAGGGTTGACAATTAATATTTTATCCTAAAATCATGGCATTCAGAACTTTCAAATCCAAGAAATATTCCAAACAAAGAATGGAAATTACTTGACGATTTACAAAATTACATTTTTATTCCCAAATGATATCATTCAAGTATTTTAAAAAAACGAGACCCAAATGGCCGCCAAAATACAAATCTTACACACAAAATTATAAAATGTGCAAAATATTTAGAAGGAAATTGCTTTGGGATTACAAACAGACTGGTTTGTTTCCAATTTATGTAATTTACATGCTTCAAACCCAGGATGCTGCCTTTTTTATTGTATGATTTTTGTATTTTAGCAATCATTTCAAGTCTCATTTTAGGGGCCAACTTATATCATTTGCGGACACAATGTTATTTTGTAACCCCTAAAGTCATTTTACATGCATTGTTTTGAATATTTTATGATGTAACTGCTATTTGAATGTGGCAGTTAACCAAATTTGGGTGCAAATTTCGTATTTGGTTGCTATTTTAGGACTCACTTTGGGCACTATCTTGAAATTGAAGCATATAAAGTACATGATTTCGAGCCAGAATGGTTACTTTGTAACCCTAAAGCGATTTTAAATACATTTTGATGACTTTAACTGATTTGTTTTATTTAACATATTTCTGGGGTAAAGTTTTACTTTGCAACCTTAAAAAAAATTGTCCCTCATAGTTTTGAATATTTATTGTCATAAAAGCCATTCAGTATCATAACAAATACATTTTTTGTGTCAACATTGTAATTTGATGCCTATTTTTGGTCTCATTTTGGGCGCCATCTTGGATTTGAATAGGTTAAATTCTTATTTCATATTTTTTTTCCTTTCCATCAATTTTATTTTTGAGAATTTAATGATAACAATTGCATTATTTTGTCATGTTGCAATTAACCGATTTTTGTACAAATTTCATAATCTAACATCCATTTTGGGCCTCATTTTGGGTGCACTATTGGATTTGAAACATTTGAAAGACATGATTTTGGGATATAATGTTCCCTTGCAACTTTCTCTTTATTACTTTCAATATTTCCTGATTTGAATGCTGTTTTGTAGTCAAAGTTAATCCATTTTTAAGCAAATAGTGTATTTTTGCGGCCATTTTCAGGCTATTTTTTGCGCACCATCTTGAATTCAAAACATGTAATTTGCTAAATTAAGGTATGATTAGTTAGTATGTAACCTCAAAATCATTTTTCATCGATTATTTTGAGTACTTATTGATATTAATTCCGTTGTAATGTTGGCAGTAAACTAATGTTTTAATACGTTTCATATTTTGGTGACTATTTTTGACCTCAATTTGGGCGCCATATTGGATTTGAAACATTTGAACCTCAAGAGTCAAAGCAATCTTCCCTGCATTACCTAAATATTTTATGATTTTTATGCTGTTTTAAAATCGCAGTTAACCCAATTTTGTGAAAAAACATTGTATTTTGGCGGCCATCTTTGATTTGAAACACGAGAATGATATCATTTTGTAACTTCTGTAGTCATTTCCAATTATAATTTTGAATACTTGATTTTTTACTGTTGTTTTAACAGAAATCAATTTCTGTATAGAAAAAAGATTGTTTGTAGAATTAAATTATGGAAACAAATATTGCAGTTCAACACCTAATTGCAGAACTAATTTAAACACTTTTTAATTAAGGGTCTGCATTTATTGTAACAGTGCATTTTTTCGAAAAAAATAATAAACGAACCAATCAAACAGTGGTGGATTTTTGAATATAGTGAGGTTGTTTACCACCCTGGTTCATTGTCTCAAATTTACAAAAGGTTTAATGAAAATGTCAGAACTAAGCATCTTTTACCACTGAGGAGAATAAGCGTCGTCACAGTTTTAATAATGCGTAATTCATGCGAAATTTCTTAATCTCGTTTTAAAACATGTCGTTTTATAGTAGCCCAGTGCCATGGATTTTTAAACAATGATGGTTTTTAAAACTTACAGACTTTGAGCATTTTTTTCTTAGCTTCTTTTTCTTTTCTGATTGCTAATTATTAATGGTTTTCGTTCCAAATTGAGTTTTAGTGGATATATAAATGAGGGTTAAATGTATCACTGTCTATCCATGTCCACATCTGCAAGGATTAGATGACAACTTGAGTTGTATTACGGCACCTTTCGTGATGCCCACATTAAGGTAGTCGGTGATCGATCCTATACTGGATCCGCCATTACTCTTTATTTTAAACTTTACACAATTTAAAGCTTCGCGCCACTTCTGATACTTAAATGGTTTAATCGCTTTAAACTGCTACGTTTAAAAGCTTTTTAGCTTAAACTTTTAGAATTTTTAAACATCGTTAAACTTTATTTCTTAAAACAGCGCAAATTTAACTTTTGAAATTAGAATGTTCAGTTTGAGTGTTTTTTGTTTGTACACCTTATTGCTACTGTGTTTTGCTTATAAACTTCGCGTCATAAGTTCCTACTCATTATCTCTACATGCCTGCAGATGAAATAATTAATGTTTTACTGATAGTTTTTGCACACCAACCAAGTCTTATCAATTTGTAGTCAGAATGTATCAATTTCTTTAACATTTAACATGTAGAGAATGGTCAATTTAAAAAAAAAATAACATCTTAATTTAATTGTTGCGAATTGATCAATTACACGCAGAACACCATTGTCAGTATCAAATGAGTACAGGGCCGGGGGTTATTGTTATACGGTATTCAACGGGTCAATAATATTATCGTGTGACGTCACGTTGAATTGAATAGCCCGCGTTGTGTAGCGAATCCTAGTATTATTGATCTCGGCTACGCACGGTGTGTATGCACTGTGTTTATGGTTGTGCCGTCAGTCTCCCGTTCAGGAATTAGCCGGAATTGAACTCTGAGGTAATTTTTTAAATCGTCTGCTCTTCGCAAATCGGTGTTGCTTGTTGGAGAATTTGATACATTCCGAATTCAAAACGATGAGGCTTGGTAGGCATGGTAGGTGTGCCAAAATTATCGGAAAAACGTTAATCTTATTCAAATGCAGGCGTATATAAATCATGGGTAGGAACTTATGACGCGGAGTTTAGGGGTTTTGTTGTTATTATGTTAACTGTACTGGTATATCATTTTTCTTCCAAAATCAAAACGTAACTTTCCTCTTTTTAATCACAATGCAATTTAACCCGAGGGCCACGGTTTTTTGTGTTTTCAATAAACCAACAATACAGTGAATTGGAAATGTACAATCAGGAAATGCGCTCAAGAAATCATTCTTCTTATTATCATTAGCCTATTATTAAATCGTCATTTGATTGCAAGAAAGTCGTATCTGCAATAGCTGCCATTTGTAATTAATTTGAATTGAACACTGTATAATCTCCAATCTTGGGTCAGTAGCTCTTGAAATGGTTCTTCAGGTGACGGTGTTTGCAGCCATTGCAGATACGACTTTCTTGCACTCACATGACGAAAGGTTCTTACCTCTAATCCAAACCAAACAGCAATTCCGTAGAGTGAAAACCCAATTGATAAAGCGTTGAAAAGTGTCCCAGCAACGGCATAAAACAATATAGTACCAATGTTATTGAAGAAAGCTTTCGCTGGCATGTAGTACCCTGCTTCAAGCATGATTGGCGGTAGAAGGAAGATGAAAAAAATGTCCTCATGGAGATTTCCAGAAAATTCATCCTGGTATTGTTGAGGTAGAAAGAAGATCAATAATCCTATAGCAAAACCTACTATTACTAGCACACAACTTTCCGGAAAATAGTTCGAGAGTCTTGTATGTTGAAACCCTGTAGAAAAATAATTTTTTAACAAGAATTACGCGTGTTTTTTTTTAAATATCATAAAATGTTAATTTAATTGACATGGTACTGCCCGTAACCAGAGGCTAAAACAGGGTTACTAAACAAGAATTGGCTGATCAAAAGGAATTTTACTCGTTTTTGAAAAAAAGTGACAGGTAAAAGTATAATTATGCTAGATAAGATTTTCAGTGATTTTCAGGTTACGAGCCTGTCATGTCATAACACCTGCTCGAGGCTCATTCCAAAGTAACGTGTGTGACCGAAAAAATGAAAAAAATTACTTTTAAATGGCCACAGAACCTAGCAAAAACATTATATCAATGAGTTTGTTGTTGATAATGGTGCTCACTGGTGGGGTCAAGACATGTAGATGTTTGAAAATTAAATCAATTGCCAAAATCCTGAGTAAAGTCCCTGTAACGTTCGGTAACGTTTGTGACCGCGCACGGAAATGGTTTTTTGCTCCGAATGACTTCAAAGTACAATTTCTCTGAAGTGTTAACAATTTTTTTTTGCGCCTTACACCGATTATGGGAAACATATTTACAAATATTTCATAAAAATTACAGAACATTATATCGTCAGGAATTATTTTAATGCATTGTTTTGTGTTGTAACGTTTGGTAACGTTTGTGACATTTTGGTGTAACTTTTTGGTAACGTTTGTGACATTTTTGAAACAAAACATGTGCTCATTCATGCACGGATAGACAAACTTTACAATTTCTGATTGGAAAATACTTCTCACGTATCAAGTAACAAATGTATGACTGAAAAACATGTTTATGTGGTCGAATAAAAATGCTGATTTTTTGCTTGATATAAAAAAAGGTTCAGTTTTCACTGGAATGAGCCTCGAATGTATTAGAAAAAAAGATCTTATACGACTGAACTTCTGACTTCCTTGTGTAATTGACCATTGGTTTTGTTGTAGTTTTTACGGGAGTATTTACATGCATAAGTATTAATTTATTGAATTGAAACAAAATACTTGCTAATATTAAAGTAGATAGTCCGATTTTCAAAATTTAGTTTTCAGAGTCATTTGAAAGATGACCATATAAGAGGTCTAAGTTTCAAATTTCATTTGAATTAGTTGAACCGTTTTGATTTCATGGGCAATTTTGTATTTCAGAGCTGCCAAAACGGAACATAACTCGAATGAAAATTTTCACATGGGTTATGAAAAAAATATGAGCTATATTTTGGTACCAAAC
>JXSR01S034774.1:1289-39916 GCA_000969725.1 Ophiothrix spiculata
TGCCAAGCGCTAACCGAGGGACACGGTACCAAGGTTAAACAAGCAAATCCGTTCGGAGTGAGCTATTACGTTGGTTTTGATTGTTGTTTGCTCCAGTAAGCAGAAGAGTATTTTGGTACATCGTCAATAGGCAAATATCGCTGTGCGTCGGATTGACACAAACTTGATACCATATATTTAAGAAGAATAAACAGACTGTCTATCGATACCAGTAGCTTAATTTTGGCGTTTTTAACAACATGTATCGTTCGTTTTGTCGCGTCACATATGTCATGGTAAATATAGACATTTTAAGTGTGTGGTAAATTGTTTGACCTGCTATCTATATACTTAACTTAGCGGTATAGCAAGTTCATACATTTAAGGAGTACAGTGAGTGGTGTCGGTTTCATGATGTAAGTAAAAACCTAACAGACTAATTACTTGTGCAATTACTAGAGTTAAGAGCTTGGTCACAATAACTCGTACGAACAGTTAAGCAGTGTTTAGTCCATCTAATAGGATCACACGACGCCCTCGCTGCTCGCTTTGCTCGCTGCTCGTGGTCCTTTAAAACAGATCATAAAACAATGATCATAACTGTTCGTACGAGTTATTGTGACCAAGCTATAAGCTGGTTTCAGACTTGCCTGTCGTGTGGTCGTATGTCCAGCGTGACGTCAACAATTTAATGTGCGCAAACTCGACCTTGTCGCATCTCATTGCCGTAAGGCAAGCAGATTACCCTGTCGTGGTTGTCGCAACGACACGATATTTTGAGTTGGAATAAATTCAATTTTTCTTGCGACAGACCACTGCGGCAATATGCAAATATGTAAAATATAATATAAAATATGCAAAAACAGTAGGCCCCTACGACAACTCAAAATTGCAAATGTTCGGTCGCCTGCCGCCATGTCGTGTGCCGCAACGACGGCTACTCTGAAACCACCTGACTCATATATTTACAGGGTATCCAAAATATTAACTGCACAATTTTAAATGTTAATAACTTTTAAACTAAGAGTAGAATTGGACCTCTAAGCATATGTTTTCATAGTGGAGCATAGTGGAGACTTGTAGAATTATTTTGGTACCAAACTTGATTCAATTACCTAATGTAAAATCAATTTCAACATTAATTATGTGAAACGTAAAAATGCAAAATTATTTGTACAACTAACATGAAAACAGGTATAAATGTTTGAAGACAGGAGATAGCAAAACATGTTTTACAATGTTGATAAGAAGACGTTTGATTATGAGTTTGTCTAAGTGCTAATTAAGATGTCTTTCAGTTGTCAAAGCTTAACCTTATTTCAAGAATGCGTATCTTTAAAAGGTGCACAGCGTCAAACACTGCAAAGTTACACTCACAGGCGCATTTTCAATTGCGTTTTTCATGATCAAGGTGCCTAGTATTTCAAAATATGTTCTATATTATGGTCTCCTTGCAGATTTCTACATTCTCTGACTAACGACAAAGTTCTAAATAACGTTTTAAATTATTAAGGGGTTGTTCCTGAGCTTTCTGATTTCAGCTCAGAAATAGTCACACTCATTTAATGCATATGTAGATAAATTTTGAACGGGTGTCCTTTTGACAGGTTTAGTTGGCTACTGAAGTGGTTCCAATCCGCACAAACATTCAAGGATGAGTACGATTACATAATCATAGGAGCAGGAAGCGCGGGATGCGTGCTTGCTAATCGGCTGTCCGAAAACCAAGACAAAACGGTGCTGCTTTTGGAAGCGGGATCATCTGATGATAAAAACTCAGCAATTGGTGTACCTGGTGCCTTCTTTACTTTACAAACATCAGACGTTGATTGGAATTTCCAGGTAAAAAGGACATATTAATTTTTAAAATAGGTGAAAGTTAATTAATTGATTATGCTGTAATTCTATATATTGATGGTCCCCTAAACAACTAAACAACCCTCGTCTAACTAAGCAACCAATGAACTTGATTTCGTTATCAATAGATATGCATGGTGTTCTTCTATCCAATGATACCAAGATCATCAAAATAGACGAAGGCGTTACGTAATTATGACGTCATATGACGTACTCCTGGATCGGACAATCGGGATTTTGGCCAAAATGACCGGGGAAAAAATGCTCCAGGGTATAGAAAACTTCAGAACCATTTTTCGGCGTCCATGATAACAAGGATTTAGGATATATAGTTTGTACAAGCAAATCTAGGATCCTATAGGATAATTGATTAGTGTATCAAAACTGGCAATTTCAAGACTTTAGGTATGTATTTCAACAAGCAATCCTCTCTTAGGGTATATTTAGAACAATAACCCATTTTATACCAGCATTTGTAGCAACCAAGTTCGAACCCCGCTGGTGCCAAAAGTTGAGTGTGCTTGAAATTCCCTTGGACAAGGAAACAACTGCTAATTGTCTCGTGCCGTATGAAACTCGGGGAGCTGATTCGTTCAGCGATGGTGCGTATGGGCTGATCCAGGTTCAGGTCTTTTTTCTAAGGGAGAATTTGTCACAGAACCTTATTATGCTTGTTGTGGAGTGGAGTTTATTTGGGCCACAGTGGTCGGCGGATACCTGTAAAGTGTGCAGAGGCCACGTAGAATTACAAATTAACACACTATAAATCCCTAATATATTTCTACTTATTTGTTTTAATCATATTTCAACATTTATTAGTTCAAAATTTGTTTGCTTTGTTTCTCCTTGTCCTTGCTTAATATGTTGTGCACATAATTGTCTAATTATATATATTTTATATCAGTGTCCGCTTTAGGGTACTTCCCCCCTCAAAAAAAATCCTGGCTGTGATAATTGTGAGGAATACTGTATAAGTGGTATTTTTCGCGCTACATTTATTTTCGCGCTTTTCGCGCAAACTGAGATTAGCGCGAAAATAAATGTACCGCGAAAATTAATGTGGATTTGTTGCAAATGGAATTCTATACTCGGACAATGTTCATATGCGCGAAAATAACAACGCGCGAAATGGTCCAAAATTGGCTGAGCGCGAAAATTACTGAGCGCGGAAATATTGGCGTTTACAGTACTAGCTTTAGGTATGAGCAATTTTGTAAAAGAGTAGTAGGTGATGAAGTGTTAACCATGAAAGTGATTTGAATGTAGTATTTAAGTTAAAACTATGTTCACATTCATATCCTCATTTTTTCATTTTTGTTTTTGTTGGGGTGTTTGTTTGTTTGTTTAGATTGAAAAGCAGAAAAATGCCTGCAAAGCCTGGGATGAACATCTATGGCCGCGTGGAAAAGTAAGTATTTAGGTCTTAGATAGTATTATTCAGTGTGTCTCACCACAAAAAAACCTTACAATCTTTTGTTTTAAACTTCTTGGCTTATCGAACAGTTCGAAAATATGAGATGGCTCACCCCGAAAGGGGGGACTTTGCAGATGATATCAATTTTGATATCAATATTCTGTTACAGCATTTTCTAAGCTTTAAAATAACACCTTTCTTGTTGAAATTGATCAAGGTTATCAAATTTTACAACAGAAAATCTGCCAGTTGAATTTCTTATAATTTTCTTTATTTTTTGCTGTTTATTTTCATCAGATTCTCATAAAAAAAAATGTTCTCTCGCAAAGTCCCTGTTTTCGGGGTGAGTCATCACATAAGTAAAGGTTTCATTTCATATAGTCCATGAACTTAATGATACCGGTAGTGTTTGTTTCATTTCAATCGGTTGTTTAGAACAAAATATAGTAGTAAATATATTTGAACCATTAATGAACTCATATTTATAAAATGTCGTCACATAATGATTTTGAGTGTGTTGGAATTCTCTTGGAATTCCAGGTCACATAATTAATTTAAATGTTTTGGAGGTCTTTTGGAATTCATTTTATATAGTAAGTCAATGAGAAGATAACTTTACCTGCAGTAAACATGGTAAACTGTTTGTTTCTTAGTGTTTGGGTGGTACTAGTTCGATCAATGCAATGGCTTATACTCGTGGAGATTCGTCGGATTATGATAACTGGGAGAAACTTGGAGCTAAAGGATGGAATTGGGAAAATGTTCTGAAGTATTTCCTTAAGTCCGAAAATTACACCATGTAAGTTGATTTTATAGACCCCACTCTGGACGTTTTAACTTTTCAATCTCGCTTCTTGTATAGAAGTCGTCTACTAAAGTCTGTGGCTTGGGGGCCGGTGGAGGTGATACAAATTTATACAAAGTCATTGTCAAAGGCATCTGCATGATGTGAATCTAAAATTTACTTAATATAGAAACACCGTTTGATTCTTCTCGACCAAACATACCGAGCAAACAATCACATCCAGCTAGCTTAAAATTAGTTATTTTATATTATCGCGCCACGCGCGGAAAACTTGAAATCCACTTCCATGGAAGTTGCCCCTCCATAAACATTTTTAGTGTTAACAATAAGCAGCGTGTTGACAAACAACGCGTTGATTACCTGTCAATTTCTTTCAGCGCAAGTCACATTGACTCGCCATATCACAGCACTGGTGGTTTGTTGACTGTCTCTGACCAAAGTTTCAGACTGCCAATTTCAGATGACTTTGTCACAGCAGGTACGGTAAAAAGATTTTTAAAAACATGTAAATTATCACATCTCAAACGATAAACAGTTCATTGAAAAAGGGGCGACTATGCCAAGAAGCTGTAAATAACCGTTGCCAAGCATCTCCCCATATAGTAAGGTGATCTTTCTCCTGGTGCGGTCATGTTTGCTTGGATTTCCCATAGGGTGCTTCTTTGGCGACAAGTTGTCAGCATTACACTATCAAGTTTACAATTTTAGTGTTTTGCTGTTATACCGTTAAAGCCTTGATCTGACAAAACAAAGATTTTCATCTATATACACTCGATGAAGCTCATACCAGCGATTATTTTGTTTGATTTCGAGTAGACACGTATTTCTGCTGGTGCGTAGTATGCATGTACTTAAAACATTTACAGCTGTGAGCTCCATCGAGTGTAGCAGAAAATTACTTTACAATATATCATTTTGTGACAGTGTTTGCCCATTACAGGTGTAGAAACAAGATCTTTTAAAGATTATTTTCTCACCATTTTTTACTGCGGCATAAAGTTGGTAAAGAATTGCAATGTTCTCCAATATTCCTTAAAATCATGGGAAACTACTGGTAGGTTACTTTATAAACATGTTCTATTGATTCATGTAAAATATAATGTAGGTAAAAAATTAGTGGGAAAATCTAGGCCATTCCCTTTAGTTATTCTTTAGAAAGTAGTACTTTTGTTTTTGTTTTAATTTTTCCCTCCTTATATCATTGTCAAAGGGTATTTTAATTAATGAATTATTATTTGATCCCTCTTTTTATCACAGGCAAAGAGCTTGGGAACAAGGAGGTTGACGTATCTAGTGGTAAAAATGTAAGATGTCAAAATGCTGCTTCCACAGCGGTTGGTCATAAGTTAAAAAGAAATTAGTAGAATATAAGTTTGTCTATTTTTGTAGAAATTCGGTTGTTAGTTTTCCGCCATATTTCGTGACAAAGAAACATACATGCATTTCTTTTTAATCAAGAATATGGTAAAAAAAAACTGCAATGGACGCAAGTATCATGACCGGAGCGTACACCAGTAAAAAATCAGACAGTAGTGTTTACGGATTGCAAGTGCCCCAAAATCATTAAAGTTGGTCATCTCGTCTCTGTAGTGACGTCTAACTTTAGCTAAAAATAAGTTACCACATAGATAAAATGAGTCACTAACAAATTTGACACATTCTCATCTTTTTTTGCATATCATTTTCAGATAATTGGATTCGGAAAATTTCCCGCAACCATTGAAAATGGCACAAGAGCTAGCACATCAAAGGCTTTTTTAAAACCTGCCATCGGACGCCCTAATCTGACTGTACTTACAAATGCGTTAGTTACCAAGGTAAGCGTGAAACTAAGGAAGTCATGACGAGAAACAGTCAAAATCGTTTTAATAAATCGACAAACAAAACGTTGGGGTGTGAGAGGGGTTGGTGAATCCCCAGAAAATCCGTTGTTTAGAACTTTTATAGCAAAATATTGAATTTGTTTGCTTTTTTTGCCAAAATCCTGATTTTCCGATCCGGGTGAACTATATTACGTCATAATTATGTAATGCCTTGGCATTTTTGTGATATTGGTATCGTTGGATAGGAAAGGATCATACCTTTCTATTGCTATTGATAGAAAAATCAAGTTCATAGGGGGTTCCGTTCAAAAGTTTTAGGGGGGTTGCAACAACCCCCTCCCTGGGAGCCTGGGCAGAGTGTTACAAGAAATAGCCTGGGTAGACGAGGGTTAAACTGCTCAAAGAATTCTTTGAAGAATATTATATGAACTTTTGACTTCTCATAACGCACACCATAAAAATGCATCAGACCCTATGTTATCTTTTAAAAAGAATTGGTCGTCTATCTGATATCTAAAATGAATGTTCATTGCAAACTCCTTGCATGACTCATCACTAGTCATCATAGGTCTTGACCAACGAATTATGATCTTGGGTAAGACATTATATTTCACTTCATTCGTCGAAGCTACTATGGGAAACGAGTCTTTATATATAGGCCGTTTTCAATAATTTGCATATGCTGCTTTAGGGACTCATGACTTGCGGGCAAAAAAAAGGTAAAATGTTGTATAGCTTATTCTTGGTGCAGACTGAGTTAGATTAGTTCAAAATCTAACCAATTAATCTGTTCTCTCTTGTTTCTTCTAATTTTAGGTTGTAATTGAAAATAAACGTGCAGTTGGTGTTAATTTTGTATTGGATGGAAAAGAAGAATGTGTTCGAACCAAGGAAGAAGTAATCGTGTCTGCTGGTGCTGTTAGCTCGCCACAGGTAGGCAGGTTTTGAATGTATCACTATTAGAGTGGCGTTGTCGCAATGACGTCGGTTCTCTATTTCCGTTTTTATAGGACAATATTGCAATAGAGGGTTTGCACGACACCCGTTTTCGCCGCCATCTTGGTGCCCTTGGTGGGCGCGGAGTACTTTGTGAAGTAAACAAGACATCAAAATCGGCTATCACTTGTGAGTGACTTCAAATCATGACTTGAAAATTAAACTAAATAAATGTAATGTACAGGCCTTCGAAATCCGCGGTAACGCGGTCGCGCCGTTCCCAGAAAAAAATCGGAAGTCCCAGAAAAATAAATGATAAATCGGAAGTCCCAGAAAAATAAATGATGTAAAGAATTTCTGACGTCAGATGATTTTCTTCTGGTAACATTCATTGATGAAATTCAAATAAATGAGCAAAATTTTGGGGTAAATGTCAAATTACTGTCAAAAAGAAGCCGAGTTTTTAGAGCGGTTCATGCATTTTTTCATAAACCTCGCAGACAATTCTCATCAGCACGATAAAAGTTCCCAGAAAGGTTGATTTTTTTCTATACCCTGGTAATGTATATTCTTGTGATCATCTGGTATCGTGATACTGCTAAAAATTTATAATATGATGGGACTTTTTGTTTGCCGCCCCATGAAAATGGTGTTGTGAGTACCATGTGACGTCACGTGCAAACCCTCTATAGACACATCGTCTCTCACTATTTTGGAGTAAGTTGAACCGGAGGTAATTCTATAATCATATATTCAGTGGCGTAACGGCAGATTGAACCGGAAGTTCTTCCATTTGAGGTCGAAAGTCAAATCTTCTCAAATCCATGCACTTACTATAACATTCACCAGCCTCCCTTTTTATCCTTAACAGATCTTGATGCTTTCTGGGATTGGTCCCAAGTCACATCTTGAGGAAGTTGGTATTGAATGCATCCAGGATTTGCCGGTTGGAGAAAATTTGCAGGTAAAGAAAATATATCAGGCCAAAAGTGATTCGTGTAGTAAGAGTAAAACATGTTAAAATGTATAACTCGATTTTATTTGTAGACTTCTCAATATGTATTACTCTTAGTGTAAGGTAAAAAGGGGGTCATTTGGTACACAACATGAATAAAAAAAAGGTTTCATCCAAGTTTAAAGATTCAAAAGGGGGTTGTTGAGGTAACTTGCCAAATAGACATTTTTTTCTAAGTTCAAACTGCTACGCGCTTATGAAATTGTTAAAAATATGTGCGTAGCGTGCAAAAATGCGTTGAGGTTCCCTAAAAGGCGTTAAATTAGCCACAAAATGACAAAAGAAATAAGAAATATTAAAGGATGTTGTTGAGTATATGAGGATCATTGGGGTAATTGACATCGATAACAGATCCAGATGCATGCGTATCTTCGAGATCCAGATCCGAGACGCATATCAGCAGAGCGTTTACACTTACGCAAGTAGGCCTACGCAGAGTAATTATCCAGACCAAAATTCCGTGTAGCCACAATCTACAAAGATGCAAAGTGGCTCACGGAGGTAAACGTTCTTCTGGATCTGCACTCCATTGTAGATTGCCTCATTGGAAATTTGAACTTATTCGACAGAGCTCGACAGGACATCAAACCAAAAAGACTGTTATTGGCTACAAACAGGTGTAAAAGTAGTCAAGGCTCCTCTAAAATGGTACTTCCATAAGCCATAAAGCGTGAAATTAATGTTGCGTGAGAGTTGTCAGCCTATACATTAGTGTACAACCCGAACAAAAACGGCGGACTTGCATTTCTGCTACACCGGTCTTAAAATGGAAGTCTACGTCTATAACGAATCTTGCATAACCATAATGGAAGAGCCCCGCCTTGACCCCGGGTCAATCCCCACCTGAACAGCAACATGCGTTATGAACGCTTTATTTACCAAGACGGATAAATGATCATCATTAGATTATCAGTTCTGTCGTTTTCGACAGGACACCAAAACAAAAAGACTGTTATTGGTTACAAATAGGTGTAAAACTAGTCAAGGCCCCTCTGAGATGGTAGTCCGCCTTCCATAAAACCAGAGCAGAATAAAGCGTGAAATTAATGTTGCGTGAGAGTTGTCATCCTATACTTTAGTGTACAACCCGAACAATAACGGGGGACTTACATTTCTGCTACACCGGTCTTAAAATGGAGGTCTACGTGCCATGGATTCCGAGGGAGGAGACTATATTTTAGTGCTTCCTTCTGATTATCGACAAAGAACCAATGAAAAAATAATCTTGAAAGTCAAGAGTTACCAGTAGCCATGGTAACTGATAGTCCTAATGAATACATTATTTCTGCATAATTATAGCATGTTCTTTCACTTAATTATCTCGCAGCTCGTTGTCGTGCATTTTGATCAACTCAAAATCTATCATGTAATTCATTTAATACATACAGGATCATTATGCTGTACTTGTTAAAGCAACAGTGAGTAACAAGGATGACGTCATAGTGCCAGCAGACGCGATGAGAATGTCTCATACTTTGAAGTATCTTTTGGGAATGAAGGTGAGATTGCGAAAAAAATTATAAGGTGTGCGCAAAAACTGATTGTCCACACTATGTAACACAGTTAAATAATAATATCATTAAACAAATAGCCGTATTCTTCTTAAACTGGCCTAATATAAACTGAACTGCGTTATCACACATCAATAGAGCCAAAACATATAACGTACAAAAGTTTTACACACCGAACGTGTTCCAATCGGCATGCACCACCACCGTATGGAAAAAAAATAGGGGATAAACCGCATGGATGACGTATTTCTCACGAACACATGAAGAACAACAATGTGTAAACCAAAACAAAAGCGGGAATTAATACGTTACGCGTACGTTTGGCTCTATACGGTGATGTGTGACAGAGCCTTTATATTAAAAAATGTTTTTACCATTGACCTCAAAGCCATTTACGGCTTGTTAGGGCCAATACCCACACAGAATCACCCTCATAGTAATGGCAAGCATCTTTACATTCTCATTCTCTCAAATGCAAAATCCTGAAACAATTTTATGTCAACCTTAAACTGTTTTTAATATGTATAAAATTTCATTTTGTTTTTTCAGGGCGTATTATCAACAAACACAGTGGAATCTACGTGTTTCTTCAGAAGTGGTTTAGACGAGGTGGGGAACAAAACAACATAGAAAATAATATTGGAAATACATAACGCGCTCAAATTCGGGTTTTTTTTTTTATAGCCACACATTAACAATACAAAAAATACAAGAACAAAAAACGAAAATATTTGATTTATATAAATTTGTATTTGATTATTTCTTTTAACATTTTTTTTAATCTAGGAAGAAAGACACAATTTAAAACGTGATTATTTTTGTATTTTCGGATCATTTGTAAATGAACACGAAATGAACAATATATATATATTTTTAATTGTCGTTGAATTTGCACAGGGACAGTGGAACAATTTAAAACAAGATTATTTTTGGATCTTTTGTGGATGAACACGGAACAGAGGAACATTATGTTATTATTAATCTTTTTAATTGTCACTTGTCATCGAATTTGTAAAGGGACAGTGGAACAATTTAAAACGATGGTTCAACATCCATTGAGTTCTTCATCTTGTTAGTGACGTCAGATGATAAAAGTTGAGTTTATTGAAGTTGAAGTCGAGCCCCACCCTTCCTTTTAGAGCAAGTTTAAATTTGGTACGTTGGACTTTATTTGTATGGCTTCCAGTACTCGACGAGAGCACTCTTGAGGTTCCCTTTCGAGTACCTTATTAACTCAAATCCAATGTTTTTCTTGGCCACCTCTCTCATGACATTCGTGTTCTTGTGACTTGTGCTCAGAAAGTCGCTTTCTAAATACCCGGTCCGATTCACCGATGTAGGATGCGCTGCAGTTTTAATTGAGTTATATTAATTTACTCAGTTGACTTAATTAATTCAAATTCTTGTGACGTTACATATCATTCTCTGATGTCACTAACAAGAAGAACACAGCAGAACATCAGCTGATGATGGGTGTTGACCACCTGAGATATACCTCCAACTTAAGTTTCTACGATTACATACTTGTATAAATCTGAAAAAGATCTCGGACTTTTATATCAAAGGACCTATCGTGATGTAAAATGGATGAATCATCATTTGGAAATACAATACTTTATATGTTTCTCATCAGCCCCTGAACCCGGTCCAAACTCAAAATATAATTACCAATAACCAATTTTGATTGTTGTTTTTCAGGACACCACGTGGCCAGATTATCAAATGCACTTCTTGCCAGCTTTCGTTTTCGACACCTTACAAGCACACGACGAACAGTAAGTCTCGGACATCGTTTAAGCTTTGATTTCCATTTTAGCTGCCACTACCGCAGTCTGAAAATAATTATTGTCATGCATAGGCTAAAATCCAATATTTTTTTTTTTTTATAAGAAATAGATTTTTTTTAAACATCACATGAAATATGAATTTTAACAATGTAATTCGGGCTTAGACCACCCCTTTATCATTTTAACTTAGGCGTTTATTTCAATTTCATAGATTCAAACCTATGATGGGTCAAGATCGATCACATGAAGACCAGTTTCAACAACCAGGAGTTTCCTTTGTTCCAACATTGTTACACCCAAGAAGTACAGGATACATCAAATTGAGGGATTCGAACCCGCATTCACCTCCTATTATTGATCCCAATTACTTTATGATGTCAAAGTCTTGGTAGAGGTAATTTGTCTTTTTTCGCTGCCAGCGTGAAACCTGTATTACGCTGGCATATAAATCTCCCCCGGAATGCAGTCCCATTCTAGAGGCGACGTATGTACACTCTTATAAAGAAAGTATCAAATATGAGACAAAAAGGATCAATTTTGATCCTTTTTAGGTATCAAATATGAGCTTATCCTTTAAGGATCAAAATGATCCCATAAAAAGGATCACAATTTTTGATCCGAAAAAAGGATCAAATATTTCTTATAAAAAGATCTGCATAAAAACATCACACTGAAGTGACCCTAACAGGGTTTGAACCCACGCCACTTATACCTGCTGGTAATTACGAGACCAATGCTTTAACCACTCGACCACGGCACTGTCTGATGAAATCAATGTATTTATTCATGTTACACCATACATTCCCCGCTATGTAGCGGTTATGGGGTCACGGTACTCAAATATGAAACAAAACATGATGTTGCATCCAAACGCGGTATCAAAATGTGAGCTCATCCTCTCCGTATCAAAGTAATCCAGAAATACGGATCAAAACTTTGATATTGTAATCAAAAAGGATCAAAATAAAATGATCCTAAAAAACGATCAAAAATGATCCTGGTGAATTTGATCCTTTTGTATATATTGATCCGTAAAAGGATCAAAAGTGATCCTTAAAGGATCAAAAGTGATCCTTAAAGGATCAAAATAAAATGATCCCAAAAAAGGATCAAAAATTTGATCCCGGCCTTCTAAGAGTGTAACGTATGTAAGGGTCAAAAGATCCCCAGCATCACTGTCACCCAAAGACCCCTCATTTTTATATAATTGTATGTGCTCTCACCCAAAGAACCCATAATTGTTTATATTTTGCTCTCACCGAATGCCAAATCTCACTTACCGAATGAAAAAAGAAATCGTGCTCTCACCCAATGATCCCTCATTTTTAGACCAATAAGACCTCATATTTTTGTATTTTCCTCTCAAGGTGAGGCCTCCAAAATCACCTTTCATTTTCGGTTAGAAGACCACCTTGGGTTGAAGAAAATCGAGGGTGTTCATGTTGTAACCCGATATTAAGTGATAAATTCAAGATGGCCGCCAAAATGACCGTCAAAACACTGTATTTTCATTACAATGGCTTTAAAGCAAATTGTAAAACATATTACGGCCATAGTTTTTATTGGAAAATAGTTTCTTGGGCGATAAGATGTATATATTTGGCTCAAAATTAAGTCATATGCACATGTTTCAAATTCAAAATGACCATTTTTTGGTCACAAACGATACCGTATAGCCCTACGAAAGGCAGACGTAAAATAATCGCATATTTGTAGTTATCCACTATAATAGGGAATAAAGGTAAAACAAATACCTAACTTTGTTGGGGTGTACTAGGGAGCGGGTTGGTGCAGCGGTAGTTCCCTCGCCTTGCACCAATGGGTCATGGGTTCGAGTCCCGCGCCCGGCGCCTTATGTGCATTTGGATATTATGACCCACAATACATTAATGCGCAACCCTTGATTAAATGTATTAAAAGTCAGAACCTCGAATGACATTTTTAAAAGTGGTTGCAACATATAGGCTATGTCGAATCCCGAGACTCTTATCATATCATCAAATAACGGTACAAAATTCTTTGGATTTTACTTCCCAGGCAATGAAACTTGTGAAGAGACTGGTTGAAACGGAATGTTTTAAGTCGAAAGGGTACGTTCTTATCCATTAAGGTGCAGTTTTTTTATCTATTGGTAAAATTGTGCCGTTCTTGAATAAAATTGAATGGAGCATTGCCATTGAATGGGGAAATTTTGTCAAAAAGACACAATCCTGCACCTCACTCATTTTATTATGAGATAAGGGTTCATGCATGTTTTTTCCGAATATAAACGCTTTATATTTGTTCCGAGGGCAGGCTGGCCCCTACTCCCGAAGCGAGGCCAGTCAGTCTGCCCTTTATTTGATGTTAATTTGATGTAAGAAAATTTTTGGTTTTGAACTAAGTATATGGTAACGTTTGAGGCACTTGTTCTCATTAAACATTGAGCCACTGAAGCATGTGCTTGTGTGTATGCTAACAAGGTCACCCACTGGTCAGTGCACACAGTTCCTACACAGAGACAATTGGGTGTATCACATTTTGTTCATTCCGTGGAAAGCATGCGACCAATCAAAAAGAGTTTTATATCATCTTTTAGCTTACAACTTCAGGAAAACTATTTTGGGATGGCCCGTTTTGTTAGACGCGATTTGAACGTATGATGGCCTCCAAGGTTTCGTCAGAGATGGCCAAATCGCGACTTTTTCCCATTTTTCAATTGAAAAGCCGCAGCTACTTGCAACATTCAAAGAGCTATTCCGTGGAAACAAAATGCTTTTAAGGGCTTATTTTTGATATTTATGAAGAGAAATAGTATATTTTGTTTAAAATGAGCTGGCCAGGTTGTGCCGTAGAATAGTTTTTGACATTTTTACTTTATTTGCCCGAAATTTATGTTTTCGCCCCGTAGTTAAGCATAGGTTTTGACAACGTTTCCATATCATCTCTGTTACTTTGTGGCAATTATTTCCAAGCCAGTTACATCAAGGTCAAGATTGCGCGCGCTTAAAGTTTTGACATCACGCGTGTCTTGTTACAGACACGACCAGGGAGTCTTTATATAATGGGAGATGAAATCGGCTGGCTACAAAGTGCCCCTACCCCGAAGGAAGGATTTGTTACAATAATCAGCTGATTATTACAGCAAATCACCCCTTAATTGCAGCAAATCTGCTTTTTATGTAAATGATGTACTATGCTACGTCACAAAATAACCTTCATTATGCGCGTTAATCCGAAGTTGTTAACGATATTCTGCGAGGTGATGTATATCACTTTAAAAGTCGCTGCGTTGTCTTTAAAGCTAGGATTCCTTTTATCCGTTTGTGGTGCGGTTGCGATGCGTTTTGCACTGTAAGGGTACTAGTAGTTGTATAATCTAAAGCATATGACTGAATAGGATCAGGTTGAAGTTGGATCAGGATTTCAATGCGATTCTGCATGCGTTTCGCATGCGGTGTGTTTTGAATCGATATAATGGTTTTCAACGAGAGTGATCATCCTTTTATCCGGTCCGTTTGCGATGCGGCTATCCGGAAACCCATGCGTTTATTTGAATTGGTCGAAACTTTTCAATTAGAGAAGATGCTGAAATGAAAACGCATTAAAAACGGACGGACAAAATTGAATCTCAGCTTTCAACCTGATACCATTCATCTCCATTCAATCGTGTGCTATAAATTATTCCACTACCAGTACCCTTACAATGCAAAACGCAATGCAACCGCGCCGCAAACAGATAAAAGGAATCTTAGCTTAATACTAGTAAAAGCGTTTGATTTGTACGGATTGAACGGCGATCGGCTTTAGCAAAGGCAATTACCGGCCAATAGATGGATGGTAACTGGTCAGACAAACATTCCTGCCAAGTTTGAATGAAATCATCCATCTGTAGACTTAAACATGTTAAAGCGGTACTGAATAGTTAAGATGAAATATCTTGACCCTACTTGGCCTCGTTCTGACTTCCAATTCCCCGTCCGATTTTGTTGAATTACGGTTACCCCAACAATTTTTCAGTTTTTAAACTAGTTTTGTTTCTCAAAATGCTATAGTCATATAGCGGACCACTGCCTTTATACTCACAGTTAGTATGTGCTTAAAAAGTGGTAACAAGTTATCAATGTCTAGGTGATTTTTATTGACATTGCTTTCTGATTTTATTTTTCGTATTTTTTTATTGAAAAGTGTCAAATTACTAGATCTCAAGATGCCAGGACTATCTGCAGAAGAGTTTTCGGAGGAGAATTTATCTGCCTACATACGTCATTTTGGAGCTACATTATATCACCCTGTTGGAACGTGTAAAATGGGATCAGCAGACGACGTAACAGCCGTTGTTGATCCTCAGCTTAGGTAAGCACTACTTCACATGACTGTGTAAAACCGAAATCGCGATATTGCAGAAGTGTCGATCCCAGCTGCCGATATTTCAACATCATGTATTATAGTATTATAGATATCACAGCACGAATGGAACGTCTACCTGCAACTTACCTGCAAATTCTCTCCCTGGGAGCGTTATATTGATAAAGAAAAATGCATTTTTCTGAGCATTGATTTAATCCTCTTTATACAAATAATTACTTAGAAGTTAGAGTAAGTCTAGGTTGGGGGGTTCATAAAAAAATTGTACGGGGATGCTCAAAGTAGACTTAAAAATTTTCTATACAGCAAAAAGCGTGAATTTGTGACCCATCTCTACTCCATTTTTCTAAAAAAAGCACCCAATTTCGGGAAAATGTGGTGTTTTTTCGGCAAAATGTTCCTATATACATCCAATTTTGCAATTGGGCGCATTGGGTCTGTGACGAAAACCCACCCATCAGGGGGAGGGGTCCCCTTAGAAAGACGAGACGAGGGTTAAGGAGTCATAGTTAAGAAATTAAGTTACGTCTATAGTCTATTGAATAATATGTGATCACTTCATGACGTATTTTTTTTCCTAATAAAAGTTCATAGGGTGACAGGAGTTTTAAATTATTTTATTTTTTCCGACATCTTTTCTTTACAGAGTCCGTGGTATAGAAGGCCTGCGAGTGATCGATGCTTCCATCATGCCGCATGTGACGTCTGGAAATACAAACGCACCGTCTATCATGATCGGAGAAAAGGGAGCAGATCTTGTCAAAAACAAGACATCGTGATCGGAGAAAAGTAAGCAGATCTCGTCGAAAAATCGACAGGAAATACCAATGCACCGTCTATCATAATCGCAGAAAAGGGGGCAGATCTCGTCAAACACAAGACATCTTGAAAACAATTAAATTGCCTGGCCTTTCCGCTACTTTTCTACTATTTTTTACATAAAGCAATAGAACATAGTTATAGAAATACAACCCACCAGAAGTTTATCCTGAATTTGTGAAATATTGGAAAAAAATGCAATTCTTGAAAAGGTATACTTTAGGTCCCATCAAAAACTTCACCCATGACCATGATGACCCGACCCTACCTTACTAACTATGACCCAATCCTAACCCTTACTCTAAATATTCCCTAACCCAAACCCTATCCCTTTTCCTTAAACCCTAAAGTAACACTTGGTCCGCAATCATTTACCAACTTATTTTTCTGCGAAGAAAAACAAATTGATGTGAGAACAGTGTAGTTTTTATCTTATAAATATCTTGTTCCTACACCTGTGATGGTCAAACAAATTAGTTTTGATTGAATTATTTCTCTTTTTACATCATTGCAGGACCTTTGATTGATGTTTCAATTATCCATCTGAGTTACAAATGTAGGATTCAAAAACACTGTATATAGTCGCACCACCATTATAGAGTAGTTTAATATCAAAAGTAGATTATCTGAATTTTATATATGGGCCAATGATTCTACCTTGAGGAACGCCATAAAAAATATCAAGTGGGCAGAATCTATAGTTAGGATACTGATACCTTAGTCATCCTCGTACAAGTAAATTAATGGCAACAAATGCATGATAATATCGTGATATATTCATCTATTTATTGACATATACTTTGCAAAAAATCAGATTCTTTATAACATTCATGGCAACAACATTCTTCTATATACATAAAATATTTAACAGCGTATTATATTAATTTCAAAGTTGCAGACCTATATATGCTGGAACTGGAACTTATAACATACTATAGTTTTCAACAAAAGATGCAATATTGTGTTACATGTTTTTAATTAGCAAATAATATTTTAATTATAATTACATACACGTTTTCAAAAATTGTGATTATGATAATAAGTCATGCATTGGTCAGAAAATGTACAGTGTGTACCACTATATGAGACAAAATCATAAATTTTGAATGTTTCTTAACAAAGGATTAAATATGTACATTTTATTTTAAGACCATTAAAGTATATATACATTTTTTAAAACTTGTTGCAGTAGGTATTGATCTTCTTGAGTAAAACTACATTCAACTACGAAGAAGAGAGGGTTTTAATGTTATATCTCCCCCGTGTTGGCATGACCAATTCATGACTTATGATCTTATGCATATATGTGACAATACAACTTTCAATACAGAGTAGACCAATAAAGGCGAAGCTGAAGTCCAACGGCGTGTTCATGTTTTGTTTTGTTTTTTCAAAGTGAAAACAAAGTTCAAAGATAAAATAATTGATCATAAAATGTGATACCTTGCTAATATATGGCAAAAATTTCATTTTCAAACAAAGCTTACATTGCGCAACAATCTTCAACTTTATATTAACATGTTTACGTTGCAACCCTCTGATATATTTTAGAGGCCCGGGATTGTGTTATATAAATATAGCATTTTATGGCCATTTTAGACCTCAGAATAGCCGTCATTTTGGATTTGAAACATGTAAACAACCTTTTCGGGGTATTTTTGTGGGGAAAATTATTTCTCTGACTTGCAAACCAACAGCCATTTTTCATTGATAATTTTTAATTTGTGGTATTTCCAATGCTGTTTTAAAGTCTCTTTAACTAATTTATGAATATAAAAATGTCTTTTACCGGCAAATATGAATCCTTACATGGACACCATTTTGGATTTCAAACATTTCAATAACCTAATTTGGGGTCAAATGGTACTCATGTGACTCTCAAACCAATTTTAAACCTATTATCATTATTTTAATCATTTGTTTGTTTGTTTGTTTACCTCGGTTGGTCCGTGACGGACACATGTCATTAGATCCATGATGAACTCATTGTCTCTTCCAAGCTCATACAAAAGTACCAACATGGATAGCCAGAAATGGCTAATCTATGCATGCTGGCCAATGCATCTTTGAAAAGATGCCGAAAATAGAAAAGATAGTAAGAAAAAGAAAAAGAGAAAGACGGCCACACCCAACACAAATGTACAATTTACTCTTAGCCCTTACTTCGTGAGAAAAGAAATCAGGAATTCTAATCTGGTAGCTTCAATCTTTTTTGCGCTTATTTTGGCGACAAGTTTGGATCTCAGTACAAGTATGAATTAAAAACAGTATATCAGCATAAATCGGGTTTAAATGATGTTGCTACAACCCTTAATTATTATTAATGATATTAGGCGTTTTAACGGCTGTTTTGGTCAATTTTGAATTTGGAAGATACATCTTAACTTGATTAAAACCAAATATATTAGCTATAGCTTCAGCAATAATTTTCAGTAATACATTTTAACAATAATGTGCTTTACAAGTGGTTTCTAATTATGATTAAATAATGTATTTTGGCAGTCATTTCCTAAAAATCGATTTTTGACACAAAAATAGCTCAAATGTTTGACGCCAGTTTTCTTTTAAAACTGTACCGTCAGCTGAATACCTGTGCCAAATCAGTTGAACGAATTTCGACCATAGGAGCCCTCACTACTACCAGTTTATCAAATTTGGATATGGATACATCAAAACAGTGATGTTCTCTCGCTTTACAAAACCCAGCAAATGTATAAAGTGACTTCCGCAACTAGTTTGGTGTCTTTTTCCTGAATAACTGATCACAATCGTCTCAGTCAGAGACAGACATAAACCGCGATCCACTCGAAGCTGTCATTTTGCTTGTTGCAACGTTGAAAAATCCCCCTTTGTATTGTGGAGCACCGTTATGCTGGTAATAGAAATGGCGGCACACCACAAAATAGCTCCCCATTGACTTACTGTACAAAATGGCTTCCCAAAACACCCGAGAACTCATTAATAAGGCAACTGGTTTCTTCAACACTGGCTTTTCTTAATTGATTATGATCTCTTTTAACAAAAATGATGAAAAATATACACCATCAAGGCAATTTTTTTCGAGATACCGTGCGTTGAAGGTAATACCGCCCCATCACTGAGAGCCACGTTTTGTATTTCCCATTGGGAAAAGCCTTAAAAGTTTACCAAAGTACTCTGGAAATCAATATGGCATCAGAACAACTTTAAATAAACCTAACTCCATGATTAGAACAAAATATACACCGAACAAATTGCCCTTCTACACTTTTTGAGGTCCTCGGGCAGTCAATTTTGCCGATTTTAGAAACACCGGTTAGTGGCGCCAGTTTGTAGTGGACCCATATCACATAACCTATATACCTCTGGGTATGATGATGTAGGAATAAAAGCTACCGCATCGGAAATAGCTCAATTTCATCAATAGTCCAGATTACTATCACGTTTTCCAGCAGAATTGACCAATAAAAATACAGAATTTATGTCAATTTTTCACGAATATTTATGAGGTGTATTAACATAAATTATTGATAATACAAGCTGCTATGTCTGCCACTTTTTAAATCGAATTTTAGGGCTGACGTGTTCGATGTATCAAAAATATAATTTATATACATAGCCTCTTGCATGGGAGTGCATTGATCTTGGATGTGTCTTTATTAATATTATTCAAACACACACTACTTTTCTCCCTTTTTACGGCAACATGGATTGTAAATATTTCATACACTAAGCATCTGATTCGCCAAATGGTGATCTGAAAAACAAACAAAAACAAAATGATTCACATTTTTTTCAAAACTTGAACATGGAATCTTTTTTCTGTTTTATGGTTGCACAATATTAAGAACGAGAAAATGATCTTATCTGTACCAAAATATGCTCTATGCCAAATATTTGTTGGGAAATACATCCGATAAAAGATACATGTCGACACGCTTAAGTGAAATCATACGAATAACACGTATTTGCACTACATGCCAACTTGTGCCTAATGTCGGAAGGTCAAGATATGCCTACCCTGTTAAAATGATAACCAAAATTACAAACATGCATGCTCCAAGTTTAAGAAGCATGCAATGTTTCGTGATCATGTGTGTGACATATTGAAAGAGTTACCCTTTTGGGTGATTAAAATACATGATTTGGTTTTTATTCTACAGAAACCGAAAACTTTAACTTGCCTGTTAGAGGTTACCGAGGGTGGATATATTACCATGGAATCTAAAAAAATAGGGTATACCTCTCTCTCCCATGCATTACACAACAACGAATTTAACAAAGACAAGGTTTTTAGAACTTGGAAAAGATTACTCCTTCAAATAAAAATACTTGAGCTTCAGATGTCAAACATTTCATATAGAGGAGATCGGAGTTCTTTGCATCACAATAATGACAATTAGGGTTTTTATCGATTTCTAATGTACAATCTTAACTTTAAAAACTTCTTACTGACGAGTTTTTAGGTTTCTGTAAAATAAATCCAGAACCAGATATTTACATGAAACATTGCGAATATTAATCTATTTAGTTGCAATTTATAACAAGCTAATGAAATTACTGGGCTCATTTTCTTCTTCCTCGAACTTGCTATTATATTGCGCAGACAATCGGTTAGTTCAATTGCATAGTAAAAAATAACCGCAAAAAGCAGGGCAGTGGTACATAAGTTTTAGTTTAAAAATTGACATTAAACATAAAGTAAAAAAAGAACCATGCTAAAGCCTTGTTCCCACTATGGCTCACCTGAATGGTTACTTTCGCGATACAGATCACAAAAGCATCGGAAGAACATTGCGAGAAATTTGTATATACTTGTGTAGGAATTTATCACGTATTTTTAAGGATTTTTGTTTGTACTTTCTGATCCCCGGCAAACTGTGCAAAAATAAGTTTAGCTTTGACTGAGGAGTGTGATTGGCTAAACAGGGTTATTGATATTTTTGATGCTTTTGGAAGTATTTTTGAAGTGACTGGCTACAAAATGGTTATTTGATGAGGAGCATTCGAAGTGGGCGCACTGTAATTGGAATGCTTCGGTTGAACCACACGAAAGGCTTGCCAAAGCATCGCCGCGATGTCATTGACATTAGAAAAATATCTTGACATTTTTATGAAAAAAACCCATCATAAGTGTATCCTAAGAAATTTCAAAGTTATTCTTTACATTTTTGGCAGTTCTCAAGATGCATTTTAATCTATCCTGAGCTCTCCATGGTTAATCTCATCGTTAATGCATCACAGGTCCATCATCAATAGAGGGTTTGCACGTGACGTCATCGTACTCACAACTCCATTTTCATGGGCCGGCAAACAAAAAGTCCCGTTACATTACAATCTTTTAGTCAGGTAGATCCCCACCATGAGTGTCAAGTTGGGTATATGTGATGACTCATCCCAAACATGCCGAAAAGGGGAACTTTGCGACAGAATAGTTTTCATGAAACAGGTGAAAATAATACGAATTTCCAGCAGATTTTCTGTTATAAAATTTGATCGCCTTTATCAATTTCAACAAGGTGTCATTTTTTAGCTTAGAAAATGTCACAACAGATGAAATGAATAAACCAAAATTGATATCATCTGCAAAGTCCACCCTTTCGGGATGAGCCATCACATACATGACATATATGTAATTTTCTTGATGAAACTGGTAGTTAAGAGCAGTTTGCACGATGTCGGGTCGACGTTTCGGCAGTTGATTGGGTACTTTTTTCGCGACGTTCTTCCGATGCATTCAGGTTGTCAAAATAATTGTCAAGACATTGCCAGCGCATCCGGAAATCATTCCTATTGTTTTCTTACACGTCGATGAAAATTTCAAGATGTACTTGCCATGCTTCGCGAACACCGCAAGTCCATGGCGAAAACATCGGGAGAATGCTTAGTTGGACCAAGCCTAATTTCTACCTTAACTATTATATGCATATGCAGCGGCAAAATATAGGGGTTGCTTTTATAGTAAGAAGGAGCTATTACGAGTTAAAAAGTGGCGTAAAGAATCTAATTATGAGCCCCAGGTATTTCCCCAAATTAAGGGTCCATTTTTGACCAATCATAACATAAAGAGTTCAAATTTAGTACTATGTGCTCATTTCTAGATACCCTGCTACTGAATCATCATTTCACTTGTATAGGTATCGGTTAAATTCAAAATTAATTACCTCCTGTGCAATAAAAGCTAATAAATAAACAAATACAGTAATGGTTAGTTAGTGCAGGGAACTAAATTCTATTTCTATATTAAAAAAAAGGAGGAAATGTGCAAGTCATTATATTAGTGATCATGGCTTATTGTAAAGCCTGCCTGCAAGTTTGAATTATTCTTAAGGATTTTTGCACTTGTACCTTGATCATCAAAAGGAAGAACCTTCTTCTGTAAGACTGTCAAATACAAGGAGACAAGGAAAGAGCAAAAATATTAATCAGGCCAAAATATAATTTGACATTTTATATAATAATGAGTTTTTACTCATAGTTGGTCATTCCAATCTCAATTGTCACAAACTTTACCAAAATGTTGCTTATTCAATTCGAATGAGCTTTGCAGCAGTCCTTGAAGTCTTCAAGTTGAAGATAACTCAAGCTCATTCAAATTCAAGGGCAGGATCGTGTAACATTTTGGTAACGTTTGTGACATTTGAGATTGGAATGACTCTAGTGTTATTTCTATTGTGTAAATTATAAATGGACAATTTCATGCTATGTTTTTTTTTCTGATTCTGTAAAGTTTTTACCTTCACACTAAATAATTATGATAGTAACATCATATATATGTTTCACACCTTCACGTTGATATACGAATGTGTCATTCCTTTTTAATGTGTCACAAACGTCACGAAACGTTACATGCTTCTTATTTGAACTTTAGCATGTTTGCAGTTTTCGTTATTATTCTGACATGATAAGCATACTTGACTTTCCAACATTATCCAACATATTTCAATTCTGTATTTTAGATTTAACCCAGTAACTCAAACAAGTTGTCAAGTAGTGCGAAATAGCGCTATTCGTATAATTTTCGATCAAACGTGTCGAAATTAATATTAACTATTACTAGTGTAGCAGGAATAGTAGTCTCTCGTTCGTATTGTCCGGGATGCTATTTTTTTTTTCAGTAGTCAACATTTGCTATGGGCCTCATACATAGCAAGATATTGAGTTCTCAGATATTTTTAACCTTTAAAATAACTCTCGCGCACCATTAGCTTCGCGATTTAATCCTTTATAGTCTATGAAAGGCGGACTACCATTTTAGGGGGACTACGATTACTTTCACACCGGATGTTTTTCCTAAAATGTTTCGAATAAAGAATATTTTGTTTCGGATAGAATCATTAATTTTATCCTTCTTAATATTATGTAACCATTGAAACCGTTTTGAACTGATTCCGTGTTCAAGTTCAATCAAATCGTACGTAATGTTTTTAGACGTTTGTAACCATCACAGAGAATGCCCGGGGTACTTAGTACAAAAGGAGTTATGAGACGTGACGTAAATTCGGGGAGCAAAATCAGGCTCTCTAATATTTCAATTGGTCCTTTTTCTTTGTGGTATTTTGATGGGTTCTCTTTTCAAAATGTTGACATTTTTATTGGGTTTTGGCGCAAATTTTGACAATTCTTCTCAAAACCTTAGAGAATTTTGCCAATATAGTGTAAATTTGTGCATAAAAATGTGGTTGTGTGACTCAAAATTTGGAAGATTTGGTATATGGATGGGTCAATTTTTCTTTCTTAGTATATGGATGGGTGGCTTTTTAAATTTCCCAGAGGCAAGTCCGTACTCAAACCAAATTTGAGTACCCCCGGGCGAGAATAGTCCTAATATGGTCACCGTTTACCTATGTGTTTGGTTTTAAAAAGCAACAATGAATACAAAAATCACAGATTATAAAGTAGTATCAAAAAGGAAAACGGTCAGTTCGGAATCCATAAATTTCACCTGGTGTTTGAGCTTAACTCTATTATTCTTAAAATTAGAGGCCTTGCCTTGAAATAAGAAACAAAAGTCTTACGGCGGTTCATATCTGTCTTGCAGATCTTCTAATATGCGCGCTAACTCGTAAAATTCTGGTCGTTTTTCCGGATCTCGTTGCCAGCAAAGCTTCATGACTTCATATCTAGAAAAATAAAAATTACTTAAATTAAGAATAAAAATAAATATAAATATTGCAAAATCTTCATTTAATCTTAATTGAGGCCTATTAAAACCGATTTTTTTGAAGCTACAAGTTGCTGTTGGTTGACCACTTCATACAAAATTATACTAATTTCATTAAACAAAAAATATGACAGCGATATTGTATTTCTGGCACGTGCCATTAAAAGTTCTACAAAATTAGGAAACTTATACATGTTATACCGATTTTGATTACATCCAAAAATAGAAAAGTAAAAGAGACAAAGATGACCCTTCCAAATTATTGGTATTCTTCGTTATAAACTATAGCTGGAATCCGCACGCAAAGGTCTCCATTGAATATTTACAGCAATTATTTCAAAAGCAGGTTGTAACATAATGGCATCTCTAGAATGATCCCAATGCGCACAATTGGGCAACTCAGAAACGAGTAAAAGTTATGGACCTTATGTCTATTCCAACTTGGTACTTTATTAGCTCACGAATGAATATTATGCAACTTAATCAATAAGCATTTACTGTTGTGGGGGCGATGGGACAAGTTGGCCCCCATTTTGATCAAAACGCCCCTGAATCGAACATGATAAAGTCTAGAAGATTTTCCTGTTTACACAAGATAGATATATATCCAAATTATGTGTTGCGTAAATACTAAGACTCTGCAGCTTATCTTATTTAAAATGTTGTCAAAAGTGCAAACTTAACCCGCATGCGGGGTAAGTTGGCCCCCACCCAGTGTGGTAAGTTGGTCCCATTTACAAAAAAACGGTCATACTCATTTCACCATGACACATTTCATACATTAGGTTTGTTTAAAGTGAGGCACAAGAATGCGCAGCATACAAAAATGTCCTTTTAGGATGAAATGCAATAATAAATTAAAACAATGTCGCTCTTCTAAAAAGCTTTGTTGTGCCCTGAAGTATTATCTGCAGCTGTTTGTTTGTTTGTTTGTTTGTTTATTATTCGGATATGCCAGATAAAAAGTACAACAAAATTACATAGTATACAAAATATAGAAAACATGAAATACATTTGAACAAGCAGCATACATTTGAAAAAAGAACATGGCCAACATTCAACACAATGCCATCAATAGCCGAACACGAGGACAAAGCTGACAATCCAGGATTACCCATTAAGCCTGACAATATAAGCAAGCTTATTTCCAATGGGGTCCATGGGAAGAGAAAAAAGATGAATGGAGATCAGACAAACAACAAATGATGGAGGGTCAAAATTACACAATGAAATCAGACAACTCCTGTTGGAGAGATGTATTTGCAAGATGGCGCTTGACATTTTGCTTAAAAGCATGCTTATTGGGTAATCCCTTGATGTTAGATGTTAAGAAAATTACACAATGGAGTATAGACAGATGAATGTCTTGTGACTTGTTTATGTAGTTATAGTTGCTTTAGCTGGTACAATGGCTTTATAATTTACGCAACCTCATGGTCAAAGTTGTTATACGGATATTTTGCTCCATAAGATCCGTAGTTTTGAAGTTCAAAGTTCAAAACCTGCTGTAAACATGCAGTATATGCAATAAAGGCCATATACTGTATCTCCTATCAGTCCTGTGAAAAGACTTCTTGCGTCTTGTTATATGTATCTATTTACATGTTTAGAATTAAAATCGGCTTAAAACGTCATAAATGTTATAACTATTGTACTCGAGTCTGAGTAAGTTAGCATACCACCTTAGGCAAGTTCGCCACAGGGCCAACTTAGCCCATGTGGTAGGGGGCCAACCTACAGTATAGTTCAAGTTTTGATTTAACCTCTTGACTTTACCAACAAAACAAAGAATAAAGAGGATCTGATCTCATGGTATGTTTGACACGTACCATACCTCGTAATTTGTAATAATAACTTGAACCAGCGAAGTATATAATATCTTGATACAAGTACAAAATTATCTTAAAAAGTTTACTAAAGGTAACTCAAAATCAAAAACTCGGTTTACTGATAACTCACACAAAGAGCTCAGTTCGGTCTTGTAAATTTTATGGTAAATTTGATGATTTATGCATAACCAAAAATCACCATTGGCATATTTCTCCCAAGGTCACGTGAGCTGAAACACGAGGTGGGCCAACTCGCCCGAGAGCCATCTTGTCCCACCCTCCCCTATTTTTAATATAAGAACAACGAGATTTTAACACATGCAACTGTTTCTCCAGCATTTTATTGCTTTGAATACGGCAATTAATTACGTCCTTTAAAAGCAACTTACAGTTCGTCGTTGCAATATGGCGGTTTGGGCGGCACTCCCCCGGTAGCAATGGTAAGACGTACAGAGGCTGTCGATGGGTCTCGGTGATACGGTAACACGTACCCTGAAGTCACAGAAATAATGTTGTTAAATTATTGTCAATGAGAGTTCTATGACTAAGATGCAAACAATTATGAGGTGACCAAAGTATTGGCATAATAATTTAAATAAATTTGATGATTAAAAAATGCTACTCTACTGCACTTAACGGAATAATTTTCCCATATAAGTTTAAGAACAAACTGGTCGATTTACCAGTGGGTGGATGTTGTGAAGTGTTGAGATCCAAATATTTCACTTATTTATAGCAAGTTTAAAATTCTGATTGACTAGAAGCATTATACACGAAATGCAACCGGAAAAACTGTTACGTAAGATAAAAGCCTCACCCATTGTGATGATCTCAAACAGCAGTATTCCAAAAGACCATACATCGGTCTTTGTTGTAAATGTGTCGTCCAAGATCGCTTCAGGGGCGTACCATCGAATAGGGGCTTTCTGAAAAACAAAAGAAAGCGCCAAAATGTAATGATGCAAGAAAACGCACACAACCCATCCCCACCCCAATACACCCCAACCAACAAACAAACAAAGAACTTTTTAGTGTTACCAAAATCAAAAACCTGACAGTAAAGCATTGTTTATTTCTAATTGTTTGTGTAGGTAAATTGAAAAAAACAAACATATTTTTATTTGATATTATAATTAATTAACAAATTAGCTAAGCGAGTCACTTAAAGTAAAGTTAAAGTAAAAGGTAAAATACTTCAAAAGAACTAAAACAAAGAAAACATTTTGAAAATCGGACAAATCGTTTCAAAATGGCGACCAAAGCAAAATTTCCGTGTCGCGTCAAAATTTTCCCGTCAAAAATTTGAAAACTCGTTTCCCAATGGAATTTTTCAATAAAAGTTGCCATATATAAGTACAAATACATTCTTGAAATAAAATTTGAAAAAGGTTGTTCGGTTACGATTTTATGGGCAAAACAAATTTAAAGAGCGCCCTCGAAAATGCTTATTTATGCTAATTAGCATGGGAAGGGGTGGGTCGATTTAATTGTATTTTGCCACCAGATGAATGGTATGGTAAAGTTAGGCAAATACATAGAAGGGCGATGAAAAGGTACTTCGCGTTTTTTGCGCTGACGCGCAAAAATCAAATGTTGGATCCATATGGACCCCCTTGATTACTTAAGTGTTAAAAACACCCTTAGAAATTAATCTTAATTTTGCAAAATTGGCATAAAAAAAATTCCTCTGACATCTTGTATTTTTTGGCCTAAAATACCTTAAGACACCTCCGGGCCTTAAACTGTTCATTTGACTATACCAAAAATCAAAATAATTGTGCACGGATTAAAGATGTCCTTGAACTAGATAGAAGCACCATTACCATTTGTTGTTACAGTAAAGCAAATTTAATGTACTTTTAAATGCAGAAACAATGATAGAAATCGGTTGAAAAATAAGCAAGATATGACCAATTATATAAGCATACCTCTTTTTCCTTCATTCCAATGGGTTAAATACATATTAGACTTGTACTTATCAATGCCTATGAGAATTTACAATTTCAAGTCTTTGTCAACTCGGTGTTGGATTTTCCTGACTTTTTTAGCCACGTACAATGATTAAAAGACTTTATAAATGCCATTTTACAAAATATTTTGTTTGCTTTACATCTCCAGAAGAAAAAAGAAGAAAACCCATGATTCAGGCATTATGTTTCTCTATACAGATCTTTTCTGATTCTTTGCTTTTGTCATAATGCCATAACCCATAATTATGATAATTGTAATATCTTGCTTAACTATTAATTGGAACGGAGGAAAAAGCGACATACTTACAAAATTGGTCATATCTTACTTATTTTTGATCAGAGTTTTATCACTTTTTCTGCATTTGAAAGTACATTAAATTTGCTTTATTATAACAGGAAGTAAATTTATGGTTTGGTGCATTTATTAAGGTCATCTTTAAACCGTGCACAATTTTTGTTGATTGACGTGATATACCTACCTCCGGTGCTTTATTGTAGGATTTGACTCCGAATACCCCGGGCCATAATAGCTAGGTTGCGCAAACTCTCGTTCGGTCATACCGAACGTAAATTCTTTTGTTATTCATGAGTTACCCATGCGAATATTCATGAATAGCAAAAGATTATGAGGCTGTTTTCCGTTCGGTTTGACCGAACGACAATTTGCGCAACCTAGCTATTCTGTGCATTTTACCGACGGAAAATGTTATTCGCACGGAGACAATGGTGCGAATTAGTTTGACTCCCTATCTAATTCGCACCGACACTAACCCTAACTCTAACGCTAACCCCAACCCTATTCCTAACCCTAACCCTAATGCTAACCCTAACCTTAATCATAACACTAACGTTAACCCTAACCCTAACCTTCTCGGTGCGAACTAGATCAGGAGTCAAACTATTTCGCACCGTGTCTCGGAGCGAATAACCACTTCGTTGACGATAAACCTACCTCTGGTGCTTTATTGTAGGATTTGACTCCGAATACATCCCTTGCAAAACCAAAGTCAGACACTTTGCAAACTAGTTGATCACTCACAAGAATATTCCGTGCTGCAAGATCGCGATGCACAATCTGTAGTTGAAAGAAGGGAAAAATGTTGAAAACCTTCATCCCATCATCATCATCATCATTATCATCATCATCATCATCATCATCATCGGTCTTAAAACCATTTCAGACAACTTTTCTAACGCTTCTGGTCTCTGCTCGTACTCTGTACAGAGACTATAGACCATTAACGTACCCTGATACCATATGTATAGATACTGGCTTGAACTTCAATGAACTAGGAAGTGCAATCAGTAATAAAGATAGTTGGCAAAGATGTGTGTCATGTATCTCGACGGAAGTCGAAGGATGATGGTGATAATGATGTACTCTGTATCACCCAAAAAGTTTTTGGATGTATTTTCGAAAAAAGTTTTTACTGTCTTCGTTGTCTTTTTTCCTCCCATGTGATAGAATACAGCTGAATACTGCATAATCTTTACGTGCTTTATCTTCAGGTATGCAGAGCACATGACCCTAGAAACTTCGCTGATGATGCCTTATATGCGTACACACTGTCTTTTGCTTTTATTTTATACGTTCTTTAATGCAAATTCTGCTTAAATTAAAGAGCGTCTCAATCCTGAATTTAGTAGTTTATTTTCCCTCATATTGTTGCCAATGCTGATCGTGTAGCAGCAACATCTAATGTTAGGGCTCTATAGCTCATATTTATAATTGACATAATGCTGCCGTTGATGGGGTAAATCAGCAGAATCCGATAGGGAATCGAAATTCGAGGGCAAGTATGATATATATCCTACTTGCTCTCGTTCTATATCATACTTGCCCTCGTTCTGAGTTCCGTTTATACCGTCTGATTCTGCGGATTTATCCCAGCAACGGCGGGAGTTTGTCAATTATGAATATGGTCTATAATATGCTGAAATATTCGTGCCAACGTTATCGAAATTTGAGTAGCTGTAATCGAGCCATATGTACCAGTTGGTGAGTTAGTAACTAACATCGGAAGTAAAATGATCAAGGAATCAGACAAATTGATACAAATTCGAATAAATGTACCGAAATCATATTTGTTAAGCTGATTTTTCTGTTGTAGTTGTGTCATGATAAATTTGAAAACGGACTTGACCCTTAAATCTGACAGATTTGATTTATCATATAATATACATAGAATATAACTAACTAAATTAGAGAACTTACCCCCATGTTGGCCACATGGTTCATTCCTAGAGCACACTGATAGCCAAATCTTACGGTGAGATATTGCGCCAACGCTTCATTCTTCTTCTGTTTTCGCAGATAACGCAACATACTCCCATTATGCATGAACTCGATGATAATACAAAGGGGCTCTAAATAAAAACATTTATGGAATTTTTTTTGAAAAGAATCATTCAATCAAATATTAACAAATTGATTAAAATTGTGACCATTCATTCCAAACAGCCTTAAATGCAGCCTCTTGCCATTTTCCTTTTTTTTTTTAAATATTTGCAAAGACCAGGTTATAAGGATTAAAATGTTACCTGAATAAACTTCTCTCGATTTCCAGAAGTCAAGTTATTGTGCGTCAATGGCTGTCAGGGAGTAAATTGTATAACCGAGATAAACGCGTTTAAATATCTGTAATGATTGTCTTCAAAAATTACAGACATTATATTTCCAATCATTTTCTTGAATTGAAACTTTGCTGGTGTTTTGAAGTAAACATAAGGATTGTAAATCTGTCAAATCCATTTTGGTAATTTACACCATTGACATGCATTTCACCTGTAGCGCAAAAATTAAGTTTGTTGCATTCACGGCTCGTTTGAGATGACCAGTAGTCACAAATGTACCATAACTTTTGAACAAAGTGCTTAAAGTTAATAAAAGTATACATTTCCAGAAAGGAATTTTCACAAAGAACATAATGGTGATGTTAATATTTGACCCAAAATTATATTTTTTGAGAAAATCACAAAAAACACATTTTAGGCCATTTGGGCTTCCGGAAAAGGTAAAAATAACATTTTTTTAAAATGACCTTTGAATAGGAATTTTAATCTAAAACACCAAACTCGGATGTTGCGCCATTTTATTTTTTAGAATTTTGGCAATTTTTTTGATTTTCATGCCAAATAATGTAAAAAAATAGCCCAAAATGGAAAAAATGTTATTTGGCATGAAAATCAAAAAAATGGCCAAGATCCTAAAAAGTAAAAATGACGCAGCATCCGATTTTGGTGTTTTAGATTAAAATTCCTATTCAAAGGTCATTTAAAAAAAAAATGTTATTTTTAGCTTTTCCGGAAGCCCAAATGGCCAAAAAATGTGTTTTTTGTGATTTTCTCAAAAAAACATCAATTTTCCTTGTGAAAATTCCTTTCTGGAAATGTATACTTTTATTAACCTTTTAAACCGTTTAGTGCTTAAAAGCACTTTGTTCAAAAGTTATGGTACAAAATAAATTTGCAAAAACGTAAAATTGAGTAACGTGCTTTCTTGTGGAGTTCCTTGGTGCCATTTAAAACTCATTACATACACCATATGCATATAATACATCGTTCTTGTGATGAAAATCTTAATCAGATGTGCCTAATAACATTGATCTATAAGATAGCAGTGTTACAAAAAAAGGGAAATCAATTGTGTCATATAGAAATTTTCCATTTTGCTTGGAAACGGTAAGTGATAATTTAAATGTGTTGAGTGATGTGTCGATATTATACAGTCAGTGAAAGGACTGATTCCTGGGACCGGGGAGGGGTTCAAGGGCATAAGGGGTAACGGGGACGTGGCGTATGAAGTACGGGTAGCAAACTCATGCCGTCTGGTATGGCAATGGGTCTTTTCTTTACAAATTGTGTGTTTTTATGTGTTCACGTATCGAAATTTTCAAAACAAAAATGCCCTTATATATATATTTTTTTAATTTCACGAAAGGCGGAAAATCTGCACCACCTTGCTTATAATTGAGGACCCTAGAACCAGAAGGGGGTTAAGTCACATTGAGTACAAACTTAGAAAATGGCACAAACATCATATCATTTGTGTTGTCTTGAATGGTATTGCTGTATCTCGCAGTGACTCTAACACATGCTCTGATCATCAAATTACTACAAAACTTGTACAGAATGTAGATATGGGAATTATGTAGCAGGAAATTGAAACAACTCAATTTTCAAGATTTGTGACTTAACTCCCTTTTAGTTCTAGGGTCCTTAATTGTAATCACTATTGCAAGGCTATAATACGAGGCAATGTTAACAAAATGATGTTGCCAATGCTATCTAGCAAGTGTTTCTTCTTTTACTTCTTGACATAAACCTACCATCCCTTATGCAACATCCCAGAAGTTCAATGACATTATCATGAGGCTCTATTAAAGTATGAATCGCTAGCTCCTTCAGAAATTCATCTTTGTCTTCGATTTTAGCACCGTCTGAAGATAGAACATAACATTCCATTATTATTAGTTTAAAAAGTATGTACATTTGTATGGGTAGTTTAGATTATCTAGGTGGAAATAAATGTTTGAGCCCCACTCAACCTGTAACTTTTATCATAAGATCCACACTAACTAAAAAACACCGTTTCGTATCCAGAAAAAGAAAACTTAAAAAACTCACTTTCGTAGATAAAAATGTCTTCCTTCAGCGAATTATGTTTAGACAAAGTTTGATTTTTTAACAAAGTTAATTGAGAATTTTGATTCTAAGGCGTTTCATGTTCTATTATAATGGCTGTGGTTAACTCAAAACAAGTTGCCGTTTGGCTAAATTTAAACGGTTTTCTACACCGTTCACGTAAAACGTCCATCTAAAGACATCATGTGTCCTTGTGGACCAATCGTATACGACAGATCACGCTTATAATCGTGAACGTTAACGTGTAAGTTTAAGACAACTTAAGGTGTCTATTGAGCGATTTGCACAAAAAACCAATGTATATAGATAACTAGAAATGAATCTTGATGATTTGCAACATAGCACCGCCGAAATTGATCAATATGGTTGAATCCGCATCAATAAAGCTTTATAAAAAGAGGAATTTCAAAGCCAAAATTGAAATACCTTTTAATTCCTTAATGGCTACCATGGTATCTCCGGGTCTTCCTGCAATATATGACGCCACTCCCTTGTAGACTTTACCAAACTGTCCCTCTCCCAGAGGTTTCTCTCTGTCCACATCTAGGTCACGCCTGCCGATCTCCCATTCTTTGTTCCACTTGTTGACGTAGATGTCGGACATATCGGAAGCATAGGATGTCTCGGAATAACCACTCATTGTAGACTACAAAAAGGAAACAATTAAGTTGGTAAGGTGCTAAAGCAAAGCTAACAGCTGAGTGTGGCGGCGGAAGGTTAAAATATTAGAGGCTTTTAACATAAGATTGCTCACTTTTGAATTAACCTACTAGGCAAGTTTGGAAAATAACGCTCTGTCCAAATAATAACAAGATATAAGTTTATTTTTCAATGTCATATTCATATATAAAATACAGATCAACAACAAAGGTTCATAAGATTGCTCACTTTTGAATTAACCTATTTAGGCATACTGGTGTTTGGGATAATGGGATTTTGCCTGCATGGACTGTTTTTTGTTTTTTTTTTTTTTTTTTTTTGAAAACCGTCTACTGGAAATATTACTGGGCTAACAAGGTCTAAATTTAACGGTTAAATGACCAAGAGTAACTTAGATGTAGTAGGTTAAGGTTAACATCATTTTTTTCCACTCACGAGTAAGGTATTCTTGTTTGAAAACAATATTAGTTACCTGTCTCTTGTCTGACGAATCTAACAACAACGGTGTGCTATTCCGTCTGACGGAAAGTGGTCGTCTGACGGGACCACGACTAGGTCGTTCTTGAGTTGCTGTCTCATAGCTTGTATCTGCCTCGGGTATCTCGTCATCCTGAAAAATAATTACGGGATCGGAATATTTAAAGAACAAGAGACACAGTTTTAAATACAAACATCTAATGGATAATGAAGACAGCATTATCTTTTATCGTGTTTAAAAGCTGAAACAAAACTTACATAAATATAGAATGCATATTTACCAGGTGGTACAAATTATTAAAATCTAAATAGACAATTATATACTCTTATATCGCACGAATCAGTCAGTCCGTAGTTGTTTTTAGGCTATATCACGATAATATTCACAACTATCACAAAAATGTTACGTTAATTGTTAACTTCAACAGAATGGCTTCAACTGCTATGAATCTGCAGTCTGCTGCATCTGTATAGCTTGTTTCCAATGGTGTCCTTTTTGTGCTTGTTTTTGTTGGTCTCATTCACAGGCACTTTTCTGTTCTTTTGTAGGACCCCATTGGAAATAAGTTGGCACTTGCGGCAAACTTTATGGGTTATCCTGGCACTTGGCAGTTTGGTGTTTAGGTTGTATAGTTTTGTATAAATGATATGTATATTTACTGTTCTATTTGTTGTTTATTTGTCATTTGCCGAATAAACATGAAATGAAATAACTACCAACAAAATGCTACATTAATTAACCCTTTTATAATGACTCCACAATTTGCACACATACCTCAATTGGATGTTCAATTTCTTCCACCAAAGCTAAGAAATTCTCTAATGCCATCGTTGCAAATTGCTGAAAAAAGGAATAAAACAGAATTGTTAATAAAACTTATACAGCCATATCATTGTGGGATAAATGGTAAGACTATAACTTTAACACTGTTGGCTTGAAGACAATAATTGAGAAACTGATTTTTTTCTCCTTATACAAGTAATCTTGTTTTGACCTACCTGCTCCTACAACTTAAGCATGCCCGATTCTTCCTCAGATTTCAAATAACATTTGCTCATTGAAAACTGTGCATTCAGTATAATACTGCTGAAGAGTCTAATGTTTAGATTGTGATTAAATATTAAACATGTTTAGAAAGTGTGGACAAACTAGTGTTTTGATTAGTGTTTTAAACCTAAGCATGTATTTCAAAATGGGATCATGTATACATAATGATGTAACTTTCAATATATAATGTATGATTTTAACAATCTTATCATATGAACTAATTTTTTCTAAAACACAATCTACAAATAAGCCCTGGAGAAAATCGAGTACAATTCTAGTACAAGATTGGAATGTGCACATTTGGAACATCATTCGAAAACAAAAACAAACAATTTGTACTAGAATTGTACTTAAAGTGTACTCGAATGATGTTCCAAATGTGCACATTCCGATCTTGTACTAGAATTGTACTCGATTTGTACTAGAAATGTACTCGATTTCTACCAGGGTTACTACAGGAATCCCATGAAGGCACTATTACAACCATTGGAGCAGTTATTCTTTCCAAAAGATGGAGTAGCTATTTTCTGCACGGAATAGACTTTCCACTTTATGTTGTACTTCATTCATGTAATGTAAACTAAATGATGAGCGAATGTAGCCCGATATGGTTAAAAAATGATTTTAGACTTACTGCATGAGATCGCTTCAATGTCCCCGTAGCTGAAATCTTCGGAAAAGACTGTTGAAAATAAAATGGAAAGTAAATTTCTAACAAAGTATAAAAATATTTTCAAACTACTTTTATCTTTTTTTTTTCTTTCTTCCTTCTTTTCTGTAAATTTGTTGGAAACACGGTTATTTTCTTACATTTTTCTTATATTCCTAGATAATACCCTTGTCATATAGGCACACGGCTATTGTCCAAATAATGCATTTTTATATACGGTATTATACAAATATATACAACATGGTATCGAGAGAAGTAGTGACAATTCTTGAATCTGAGGTGTTGGATGCGAGTGACTACTAGTTGGATGCGAGTGACTACTTAGTAGTCACTCGCATCCAACACCGAGGGATCAAGAATTTTCAATACTTCTCGAAATGAACCATGTTGTATTTGTTTTACTATACCTCATAAATATTTTACTAAAATTTGATATTAACACATCAAAAAATCACCAAAAAATGTCCATTCTTCTCGATCACCGTATAATTTCCAACTGAGAAGTGATATGTCTGATAACAGGGGGTGCGATAGTAGGGGTGCGATAGTTTCTCAATTTTTTTCCCTGCGTGGGCTTTACGCGCACTTGAGGGAAGTAGGCATAATGCTGTCATTCGCATCAGCTTTAACTGACCAATTGTATTTCTTGGTTTCCTAATAAATATTTACGAGGTATAGTAATATATTAGAACTTTCATTGCGGTATTACAGCGTTAATGAGGCAACATTTTTGCAACATGAACCCGGGGGGGGGGACTCCCATATATTGGCACGCGTCATGCTCCTGTCGATAGACCCCTTTTTTTGCTCCGCTCTCACCCTTTTCACTGAGCTGTCACCCAATAACCCCTTATTATTTCTCATCCATTGCCCTGATTTTTCGAGAACCTACACCGAATGACCCCCTTTTTTCGCTAAATTTGTCGATTTTTTCGAAAATTTTACGAACATTTCGAAGGTCAGCGATTTCGTACATGTCAAAATTAGCCTTATTTTTTTCAAAAACTGACACCGAATGACCCTGTTTTTCGCTCTTGCCAACAAATCGCTCGAAATGACCCAGTTTTTTTACCCTCTACACCGAATGACCACCTATTTTTCAACGTATTTCTCACCTATTGCCCCTACATTTCGAAAGCCGGTAGGAGCAGGTACGTCACCTTCATATTTGAGTGCCCCCCCCCCCCCCCGGAAACATGAATTAACATTCAAACTTTTCATGTTGAGGATGGAGTTTTAAGGATTTCTTTTCGTAGGCATACCTATGGATGCCTCTCCAACGACAATCAGATTTGCTAGGGAGATTTATATTTTGAAATAGTATTTGAAAGTAGCAATTGTCTGACTGTAATATCTGACTATACACGTCTAGCCCTTTTCTATTCATAAATTATCCATTGTGTTTCTTTTGTTGAAAGTTCGTTGCCCGAATGCTATTTTTAAGAATGAGGTCTAGAGCTGTTATCTAACAAAGGATTTAGATAACGTTCTGGGCAGTGAAGTGAGACGAGATGGAAAATTAGAAACACTGATTCTAGTTTGACATTATCAACAATTATTATGCAGTCATGAAGTCAGCGAATTAAATTGGTAACCTTGATATTTAAATCAATTAGGCCTATAGAATTAGATCCGAACCTGATGACAACGTTTTAAAAAATATCAAAATCACTCGAGCTATGGGTTGGGAAGTATTTGTTTGCATTTTAAAACCCATCAGGTAAATATCACGTTTAGGCCTATACGATTCACATTGTATCAAATAACTATTTTAAAATTGGATATCACTATGTTAATTATCTCGCTCTGTTCATTTGCATAATAATTCATTTTAATGTCAAATACATGTACACAACAATAAACACGGGCATATGAATAAAAAAAAGGGGGGGGGGGGGGAATTAAGGGAATCTAACATTAATTTTGAAACGCGATTCCAGCATAGTAGACATACAGCAAGAGCCCATGGCTTATGTTTCACCAAAGGATGTCATACATCTACATTGCAGTACCTGGATGGTACCACAAGGAACGCGTTGGCTATGGCCTATGTAATGAAATTTGTCATTTGTGTGTACAAAAATACAGAAAATATATGGTGTTAGAAATATTGGTTTATAAATTTAAACTTTGACCCTTTTAAATAATCACCAATTATTATTGATAACTGACCACCATGTTAAAGGCATACAATTATTTTCTATCGAAACGCACCATTAAGTTCACGGTCTGGTAATCAGCTTCAATCGTTCAATAATTATTGTCCTACCCTTATAGCGTAGTCTTTAGCACAATCACAAGATATCACCAGAGACAGGGGTGTTTAAAAATAAAATTATTATGGATATTTTACTTATTAGATATTTAACATTAAATTCTTTATGTTTTTAATTAAAATTTCAAATAGTATGCCTCTGCTCGTCGTGTATGTCAGATAAACGGTTCAACAGAGACCGTTATCAGATATAATGTATCATGGTATGGGATGGCTTGTCATTAGACTCTCATAAGTCTCGACGCTACGCGTCTCGACTTATGAGAGTCTAAAGATTCGCCATCCATACCAAGATACATTATATCTGATAACGATCTCTGTTTCACCATTTATCTAGTACATCCATCAACCCTTGTTCTACGAAGGAGTTGGTTCAAACCCCAAAAGGTTATTGCATATCATTGATTTTGATATCACTGGACAAAGGAAGCTGATACACAGCCGTCTATTGGTACCGCGTGCGGGTGTTTGGGAGACTGACTAATGAAAATTTATTTCCTGAGCGATGCAATTAATCCATCCATTTCCAAATATGTGTACCGCCGCGGCAAAAGGGTCCAGTTGTCGACTCCTACATGTTGCTCATTGTAGCATATCTGATGTATACAAATACCATAC
>JXSR01S034777.1:11585-29026 GCA_000969725.1 Ophiothrix spiculata
TGGGGTAGACCTTCAAATGGCATAAATGGTTTTTGTACTCTAACTCTCAAACTAATTGTATAAACTATATAAAGGTATACATTTTTAGAAGCGGATTTTTACCCTGAACATGATGATGATATCAGTTTGTGACCAAAGATGACAATTTTTGCAAAAAAATGCCAAAACCGTATTTTTTTGCCCCAAAATTTCTGGAAAGCCTAACTAAAATTTGCATTTGAAAAACCGATATCACCAATATGTTCAGGGTAAAAAATCCACTTCTAAAAATGTATACTTATATATTGTCTATGCATATAGTTTGAGAGTTAGAGTTCAAAAAACATTTATCCTAGTTGAAGGTCTACCCAGCCTTAAGGCTACATGACTGTTCAGAAAAATTTGATTCAGAATTGTTTTTAAATCATTAAAAGAGAAATAGTTTCCTCAGTATTTGTGGGGACTCAAACCATGTACCTTCTACTAGAATTGTACTTTAAGTGTACTCGAACGATGTTCCAAATGTGCACATTCCAATCTTTTACTAGAATTGTACTCGATGGCTCAAAACATAGTCGACCTCCAAACAAAATTTTCGCAACCAAACATTTGGTCGTGACGTCACCAAATATTTGCGATCAAATTTATACTATAAACTGGTAACAAACATTTGAGGCAATGTATATGGCAATTCAACACATGTTCAATTTAGCATGAAATTTTATTTGGTCTCAACTCGGTGTTAAAGTTATTTTAAAGAGCGCGGTGAAATTGGATAGATATTCATTTTGGACATTCAAGTTACGAAAATCAACTAGAGTAAAAATGCCCCAGAAACAAATATATAATCATTAAGGGGGGAGTCTATGGTTTTCAATCCCAGATTTCTAAATCAGTTTAGGGAAACGCCATTTAGCGACCACAGTTTTGCTGCGCGGGTGTTTTCAAGTACGCGCGCGTGTTTAGAGGTACTCGCGGGTGTTTACAAGTACCTGCGCGTGTTAAGAGGCATGCGTAGGAGTTTTCAAGTATTTTCGCGTACGCACGCGTGTTTGGAGGTATGCGTGGATGTTTTCTCGTACTCGCGCGTGTTTGGAGGTATGCGCGCGTGTTGAGAGGTACGCGCGGGTGGTCTCAACTCGGTGTTAAAGTTATTTTATTTGGAGTCAATCGTCGTTTTGACGTCACGACCAAATGTTTGGTAGCGAAAATTTGTTTTGAGGCCGACTATGTTTTCACCCGATTTGTACTAGAATTGTACTCGATTTCTACAAGGGTTGACATGCATTAGGAAGCACGGGATCATCAGAAACCATTCCAAGTTCACCACAAACCTATTTTTTTTTTAATTGAATGGCGTTGAAGGAATTTTGTGCTTCGCTTCCTAGCATTCTCTGGGCGGCGCAGTCATGCGTGACCAAGACATACAACCACCTGCTTATCACTCTATTACAGATAAACATTCCATATGACCACTCAACTTGAGTAGTGAAGCGACCTTCACTAAGGCGGGGTCAAATCAAATTTGACCTAAAAATCACGATTTTTTAACCATTTGTGTTGTTGCCCACTTACAAGTACATGAGAAAATTGATCACATTCGGAGCCCCCTTACCAGTTCATGAGAAAATTGATCACATTTGGAGCCCCCTTACCAGTTCATGAGAAAATTGATCACATTCGGAGTTCCATATAACACCCAACAAGATTACCTATCAAATCTGACCAAAAGGAACATATGTTTTCAGATATTTTCATAAATTGACCTTATATAAAACAAAAAGTGGTAAAAATGTTTTTATTCCAATGTTATGAGCAACCGTGTAGTCACAGGCATCCAAAACGGATCAGGAATTTTCAATACTTCACGAAATAAACCATTTTGTATTTGTTTTACTATCCTCATAATTTTTTCACTGAATGTAATGTAAACAAAATCAAAAGTCACCTAAAATGTATATTGTTCTGGGTCACCGTATGAATTTCCAACTTAAGTTACCATGTTACCGGTATATGATAGCCGAGGGGTGCGGTAGTAGTGGTGCGATTATGCGATAGTTTTTTTGGGTTTTTTCAATTTTCTCCCTGCGTGGGTGTTACGCGCAGTTAGGGGAAGTATAGGCATAATACTGTCACGCGCATCAGGTTGAACTGTCCAATTATATTTCATGCTTGCCTAATAAATATTTATGAGGTATAGTGATTGGAAATAACTCAACTTGTAAGTGTGGTGACACTTCTGGCGTCTCACCATAGGTTATCAGAGTCACAAATCCATTTTAAGACTAATTTAAGCCTTGGCTACCATTCTAATCCCACATCTTAATCCCATATCTTAACTTAATTGTAAATGTGGTACAATCACAAATGTTGGTTTTTAAGATCACCGTATTGAGCCAAAACGTATGAATAACGTACAAAGTTCAGGCTATACGGTGGCGAGAGATTATATACGGTGAAGAAATCCATACAATTGAACGTATTGACTGACGAACATGAAACAAATAGACCGTACAATTACCGTATTACTTGCGGATAAAAGAAGCGGAAAAGTTGTCTCGTCTCACTTAACAACGCCGAATGAGAACCGGACGTGTTCCGTACTAAACGAATAAATTCAGTATGAGGAACGTACAAAACAAATTAGTAACGTACGAATAAGCACTGAGACAATCGCCAAGGTAAATCCCCACTTGAACATGTTGAAAATAATACCTCTTCACACTTTCCGGTTTGCAAGTTTCTTTATAATATTTCTCTAGTGCTGAGAGTTTTGACCTTGCTCAAAACAAGACAACGTACTTAACGTACTCAAAACGCATTCCCAACGGATGGATAACGAATTGAACGTGTTTCTACCGAATGCATAACGAACATCACCGTACAGTAAAACAGTGTACGTTATTCGTACGTTTTCGTCAATACGGTGATGTGTCACACCGCCTTTATCCATGGGGTTTTTAAGTTCACAGAATCTGTTTAACACTAAGTCTTAACTTAAGATTTGGTTACAATTCAAATCATATAATAATGGCCTCTATGGCCTATATGAGTTTGATTCCTGATGCTTTGTATGTGATAAACAAGGTGAAAAGGAACTTACCTCCAGTGATATTGATTTATTCAGTTCTTGTCATAACAATTACAATGTTTTCAACTTCGCGCGTTTCAAACTTGTATTTTCCTTTCTGTCTTTAGAAAGATTTAAAAGTAGTCATAAATCATTAGAATTCAAAAGCAATTCCTTAAAGATACGAATTATGTATCGTTACAGCACAAACTATTAAAAATGGAAGTGTAGGCCATAGGTAAACGAATTTAGAGACAATCATTCACTGTCGAGTGTATTAACTTGCTCGTTTGATCAAGAATCTATGGTTTGATCTAACCTGCCTCATTTCGTTGATTTTGGAAAATTGCCAATAGTATGATGCGTTGTGTTTATAATTATGACCTTTGAGCAATTGAAATGCATGATAAGACTTATATAAACATGATAAACACTGTCTATCACCAATAAACAGTAAAAACATTAGCGGATCCATATGGGGGCCGAGGGGCCCAGGCCCCCCTCCCTCCCCTCCCCTAAAAAAAGAAAGAAAAAAGAAAGAAAATAAAAGGAAAAGGGAAGAAAAAGAAAAAAATCTGGGAAATGGGAGGGAAGGGGAAAGAGAAAGGTCAGTACAACTTCTTTGCCAGGCACATCTCACACATGCAAGCTTTCTGGGCCAAGATTCATGAAACCCTGCTAACTCTAGTTGCCTGCTAACTCTTTGTCTATCAAAATTTGACAGGTAGACAAAGAGTTTAATAGCAGACAGCTAGAGTTAGCAGGTTTTCATGAATTTGGGCTCTGATCTTCAAGAAGGCCCAAACCTAATTATATTTGTGACCTTCCAGCCCATATGAGCAGTAAATGCCAGAAACTTCATTTTGCGCTACAGGTGAAAATACATGTCAAGGTCATAATTTGCCGAAATTGATTTTCTGACAGATTCACAATCCTAGTGCTTACTACAAAATACCAGCAAAGTTTCAGCTCAAGAAAATGATAGGAAAGGTGAAATAAATTGGCATATTCTATCAACAGAAAAAATACGGCTTACTAATCTTTGAACGCATTTATCTCATTTATACGGTTTACTCCCTGACAACCTTTAACGGCCCATAACTTGACCTCTGGAAATTGTGTGAAGTTCATTAAGGTGTCATTTTAATCCTTTAAGCATGGTCTTTGCAAATGAGTAAAAAAGTGAAAATGACAAGAGCTGGCATTTACTGCTGTTTTGAGCTGGACGGTCACATTTGGTGTTGTGTTTTTGTCATTTCCCCTTTAAAATGTTGCTTTCGTGCCACGGTGTAGGTCTTTAGCATATGAAAAATCAATTGTGTTTCACCAAATACCTGCTATCAAAAAATGTGATGGCCTACGTACAACATGCATCGAAAATAAAATTGTACGAATTTTAAGTTTGGAATGCATTTTTTTCTTAACTTCCACCAGGGGGCCATCCCCATGGACCCCGGTCAATTGGAATCCGAATTAAAAACACAAAATAAAGAGCACTTATATACTTTTCATAGTTTCTGATACAACCTATGCCTATCCTGAGGGTCGGCAAATGAAGGCAATCGCAATTTTAGCTTTTGTTGGCGCGCCTAGCTATTGAGCTATAATGGAAAATGTGGGGAAAACTGTGCACCAAATGGTGGGAACAATTTTGGAAATGTCGAAATTTTCTAACTCCTGAAGGGGGAATATCCCCCTCAGATACCCCTAGACATGTTTTGTCTGCATGAATGCCTGGAGTACCTTGCCAAGATTTGTGATAGAAAAAGTGCTAACTTGAAGCATGAAGTAGCAAAAATCGACGCACCAAATTGAGTAATTTGTGTTTAGAAATGGCAAAATGTTCCAATTTTCTAATTCCTGAAAGTGTTTTCCTGTACCTTGCCCAGATTTTGATCTGAAGCATCAATTAAGTAGCAACATCTATGCACTAAATCGAGTAAATTGTGTTTCGAAATGCCAAAATTTTCTAGCTCCAGAGGGGGCACATCCCCTTATCATAATACTTGTAGACACCCCCTACACATTTTTTGTCAAAAATAGTAACATTTACTCTAGGGCATTTTCACGGTAACGGAAGGACAATCACAGAATTTTTCTATATTTCAAACACATACATTGCCAAAATTGAATTGGATAAAATAAAACTAATTCCATATTAAGTTGAGTATACCTGAAAGCATTCATATTCAACAGATATTTTTTTCATAAAAATTCCCCTGTCGCAAAATATGTATATTAATGAGGTCGGTCACGGAAAGACAGCAAAACGGACATGGATTTTCACATTCAGTACATTTTTGAAAAATTTAATGAAAGTTATGAAGAAATTTTATTTCAAAGTTACTGAATGCATTTCTTGGTGTTTCTGCAATAGTTTGCCACATTCCACATCAAAATATTCCCTACGGTTATCTTTTAACAATGCGAAATGCGAAGGGATCATGGTCACGGAAGGACGGTAACGGAAGGACAATTTGTCCGCTGATTTTTGGGTGCACTGAACCGTAAAGCCTGGTCAGGATTAACAAAAAATACAACTCATGTGTAAATTTGATCCTTATTTAAGCCATTTAGAACAATAACACCCAAGTAAACAACCAAGAATGGGTTTAAAAAATTAAATAAAAATTACTACTTTTCATTATGAAAATCAAGAAATTTAACCAAAAATTCGTTTTTTTTAAAGAAATTTCATAGACAAATTTCTTCAGTCTTTTCAAAATTAGGTTCATTTTAAAGAGCTTCAAAATAGCCTTCTTTTGATACCAAATATATGGTGGTAGCATTTTTCGTTGAATAGTTACATCCTTTTTTCATTATTTTTCTCATGTCCACTTTTTCGTGAAAATGCCCTCTATTATTTGGTGGCACAAAACAAAGCTTTGGTTCAATGACCAAAAATACCTGTAACCCCCCCCCCCACACACACACACACACACCCACATTTACAAAGGTCTGGGAACGGCCCTAAACCCACGTCGTGGATACCTCCGCTCGCTTTTCTCGCTACGCTCGGGTGTGTCAAAAAAAGTTCCCCCCCCCCTCTTGACCAAACCTGGATCCGCCACTGAAAAAATTGTTTTTCGAGTGAAAGAGCAATGTATGGATAAAATATGCTTTTTCGATGCTTATCAAGTGAAGAATAATTGTTTTGGGTTTTTTTCAATAACTATCATTCGATAAACCGCTCACTGTTTTCGGATTAACAGTGTTTATAGAGCGATAAACATAGATTAAAGGCATTTAGCCACAATCACCATGTCAAGTTCAACTTTCATTGATACATTCTGATTACATTGCATGTTTTTGAAAAATCTTATTTCCATCACCATTCCTGTTGAACTTGAATATTTATTAAGAAATGATAATTATTTGAGCTTTTGAAGTTTTCAATCTCGGAGAATGAAAATTTACATGATAGTGTTTCCAGAAAGAAATTGTTAAATTCTCAAAATCATGAAACTTCTTTGAAGCTAAAAAAATATTTTTGCATAAAAGATATGTTTGTGTATATATTTAACCATCTGAAAGAATAATATTCAGTTTTAAATTAATCTCCACACGTTTGGAAACAAAAATTTAGGAAACTAGAAACACTGTTGGAAAGTCCCCAAGAAAGGAAATTTGGTTGAAAATCATCTTTTATGAGCAAATAATAGGAATTTGTTTCTTTATTTTGATTCTATTATATCTCTCTTTGATTCAAATGGGTTTTCACACATTTTCATTGCCAAGTGGAACGATGGCTAATACCTTTCGATAAGCACTATTTTATCAATAAACTATGTTTTTTTCTAATAATGCTGTTTATTGATGACAAAAATTGTTTATCAAGAAAAAAAAATAAATAAGTGTTTATCTAAGAGAAATTTTTATCGAGCGAAAAACATAGTTTTTATAAAAACGAACATCGAGTGAAAATCACTGTGTTCACATGTGAAACACATTGTTTATCAATAAACAGCTCAAGAACTACTTTCCAAACCACTTTTACAGAAAAACAAGAAAACTTGCCTTGTTTTTAATTATTAAAAAACCTTAACGTTTATGCTATCACATAGCCAGAAAGCTGACAAAAGCTCTGCCTAATGATAGTGCTGAATTCTGCTTTGGGGAAGAAAACAAAATACAGAAAAAGTAAGCATTGTAATAACTACTTTACATATTACATTGTTTGTACACATTATTTACGGAAGGTCAGAAGCCTCAGCAGCCAGCCTTCATGTTTTTTCCTCAATATTTGAATAGTGTCGTGATTTAAAATTACAATCAATTTTTGAAGAAAACATCAGACAATTTGTTTTTGGTTAATCCATGCAGAGAGGTGGTACATGTACATGTATGTTTTAATGGAACCTTTTATTATTTAAAATTTGGGCTTACTTTTAAAAATGAACAATATGTAACTAATATGTCAATACAAAATTGCCAATAACAAAAATGATCTTTCTCTGTGCATGATTGTAGTAATTGCTTTTTCTAAATACTGGTGGTTCCATTCAGCACATTCAAGTGAAACTAAATTTAATTTGATATCATTTGATAAGACGTATTGTGGTTCATGATAATGCCAATCTTCTGTTAGTTGTTGCTGGTGTTATGCCGAGATCCCGTGATATAAGTCATCAATCATCACGTGATTTCGGCAGAACTAATGCCGAAATCACGAGATATTAGTGAAGCACCAACTTCCGGTTTTATATCGTACAATTCGTGCGCTTATATCCAGCTTGTAGTACAATGTGGTGTTTTTTGTGGGAATCCCAGATTGATATGACGTAGCCTTGATTCAAGGTTAAAAGTGTGAACAATATAGGCCTATATTAAACTAGTACTCATATTAGTTGATTTTCCATATCATGATGATAGACCAACAATGTCCCTAAAATTTCAAATGTAACGAGACCTAAAAAATCCAAGACATTTTACTACCTCAGGACTTGAGGCAAGTCTAGATATGGCGTAATCATCATGGTATTTTGACGATTAAGGATACGCGTGGAAAGGGGTGGGGGGGCAGAATTGATTTGGAGTAAAATTCACCTGTTTCTGGAAAAGTGTTCTATCGCAAAGTCTCCCTTTTCAGGATGAGTCATCACATACGGCCTTCTGGTATTTTATGGCTCTTTGTTGCCCGTGAAGATACACGTGCCTGTACTGTTGTGGCTCCCGACAGGAGGTTCTATTCATGAACAGCAATAGGTCAAATAAGAGTAATTCAGCTTTTAGATAAATTGGTAGGCCTAATTTTTATTCACTTTTGGTCGGAAAGTACAAAGTCAGAAGTCAGTTTATGGCACACACGTACACATAAATAGTCATGATCAACGTGGCAATTTTGCCGACCTACCTATCATCAATGTCCAATAATTAAAAACAAAAACTGACTAAACAAATGTCTGTAGGCCATGACTACACTACAGATTCTGAGTTCATGACTCGATCTATTATGGCTCATTCCAGTGGAAACTGAACCTTTTTTGATTTCAAGCAAAAAATCAGCTTTTTTATTCGACCACATAAAGATGTTTTTCAGTCATACATTTGTTACTTGGTACGTGAGAAGTATTTTCCAATCAGAAATTGTAAAGTTTGTATATCCGTGCATGAATGAGCACATGTTTTGTTTCAAAAATGTCACAAACGTTACCAAAAAGTTACACCAAAATGTCACAAACGTTACCAAACGTTACAATACAAAACAATGCATTAAAATAAATCCTGGCGATATAATGTTCTGTACCTTTTATGAAATATTTGTGAATATGTTTCCCATAATCGGTGTAAGGCGCAATAAAAAAATCGTTGACACTTCAGAGAAATTGTACTTGTGATTAGGAGCAAAAAACCATTTCCGTGCGCGGTCACAAACGTTACCGAACGTTACATGGACTTTACTCAGGATTTTGGCAATTGATTTATTTATCAATCATATACATGTCTTGACCCCACCAGTGAGCACCATTATCAACAACAAACTCGTTGATATAATGTTTATGCTAGGTTCTGTGGCCATTTAAAAGTGAAATTTTCCAATTTTTCGGTCACAAACGTTACTTTGGAATGAGCCTTATGATAATCATTGATAATGAAGGAACAACTTATTTCTCGATGTAAACATCTAATAACGGTACGAGTGAAGATCTGCAGCATTGTTATGCCGAGATCCCGTGATATATGTCATCACGAGATTTCGGCAGAGCGAATGCCGAAAACACGAGAAATGAGTGAATCACCAATTTTTCTGAATGCAGGCTGGTTAAACGCATGCGCTTTTGTACCAAGACAGTAAGTACACGGTGGAAAAGCAATATTTTTTCGAAATCACGATATCTCGGCAAAAAACTGCCTGCCTAAATCTCGATATCTTGGCAGACAAATTTTGCCGAAATATCGTGATTTCGGCAAGAATTATGCCGTCATCACGATATCTCGGCAGGCGTTTGTCGACATCATGATATCTCGGACAACACGGGTATTCGGTGTAACACTGGTATGGGCAAAAAATAAGCAGCCAAGAGATGTTTCTCGAGATACTGCTACTCACAAGGCTTAGCAGTGGGACAACATTCAGATATAAATGAATCACTAGCAGATCAATATCTCTTTCCGCTCCACGTATTTCGCATAAAGAATACAAGTATGCGTATTGAATACTTACTTTCAATTAGACAGCATGTGTATGCAAGACTGACCATCGGAAGGCCTGTGTTGAGGCAGAGAGATGTAGAATTTTACATCTCTCTGGTTGAGGCTATGAATACCTGAACGGCAAAGTTGTAAAAAAAAAATATCTGTAACCCGATTATTTCGGTGTCTTTACTCTTAAATCAATCTATTGAACGTTTAAAATGAAAAGAAGTGAAGAAAAAAACAGGTTGCCCGCCGGGGACTCGAACTCGGCCGCAGAAAATGATATGACGCTGGATATGACATTGGTCTGATACATATTTGTCATGCACAGCGCTTTAGACCGCTCGGCCACACTTCTCGCTGTGAACACATGGGAATTTCACGTTACTTATAGATCAATTAGTTTGGCCAAAACAATATACTTCTTGTCGGTCTGTTTAATTCTGGCAGTTACGCCTGCGCGATGCATGAGGGCTTTGGATCGGTATTATGCATAGTAATTACCTTCCGCGCTATGCAGTATGTTATACGAGACTGGCGAAAGAAAATATTAATGAGGACTTCATTCTATGTTGCTATTGTTGAACATGTACAATGCAATTCCCAATTTCGTCATTGTGAAGATTCCGACTCAATTGATTTTGATGTATTTGGTATCAAATTAATCCTTGATAAATATAATATCTCGGATTGGCATAAGATTGTACTAATGATTAAGTAATTCAAAAAATCTTAGCTAGAACGACTATGCAGTTACGATATTCATCTGCAAAAACCTTTTCAGCATTGAAAAGGTTAACTTCTTGAACCGATATCGTGACGTCAAAATGGAAACATTTGTATAGCCGTGGGTGCTTTCAAGAGACTGTTGTCACACGTGGTGATGTCCTTATAGTACAAATGAGTACATTTATCGATGAGCACCGGAATCTTGTCTCAATTTTCGTTGTTTCTAAGGTCTGTGTACTGATCATAAGTCATGAATTGGTCAGAAAACTGTAACATACCACTATCAATGAGAAAAACATCATAAATTAGAATATTTCTTAAATCTGTACATTTTAAGGTCATTAAGTATACAGTTTTTCAAAGCTCATATTACAAGGATACCAAATACATGATACTGACAATATACAGGGTGTGTGAAAATAATACTCTCTTCACGATCATACACCTCTTTTATCCTAAACAGCATAAAAACAGGTATGTATTTATAATAATAAAACATAGGGCTGTCGGTGAGAAAATAGAACTGTTCAAAACATGTTGCCATAGGAATTCAACTACTTAAATAAAACTACATTGAAGGGACAGTATTTGTGTTAGTATCTCCCACTTATTGGCTTTAAACGAAAAATTGATGATCATATCAAGACACATTATTGATGTGATTTCTTGTTGCTTTATGGTTTAATATATTGTTCTGCTCATCAGAGCTTCTATTGTTTGAACTGATCACTTTCAGTATATGACTGATTATTTGTATAACTCTTTGCTGGTTTTAATCTTTCTTTCTTTTAATGATTATTCTGAAAATAGGAACATGGTATTGTAATGTTTTGATTTTTGTTTTGTTGTTCTTATTTTGTACTTTTTGTATGTATTGATTTTGAATGCTTCTGTTATTTGTAAAGGGGTTGCATCGTTCTACAGGCTTCGGATTCTTGATGCAATTCCTCCATCTCAACTGATTGTTAATGATACTATACCCTTGTTTGTGTAATTATTTGTGTGAATGATGGATAATAAATAAATGAATGAAAATGAATGAATGAATGAATGAATGAATGAATGAATGAATGACCAAATCATGACTTCTGATCTACTAATAAAAAATCTCAATAAAACAGGATACGTCTGGTCCGAAGAAAATAATTGGAAATTGAGGACATGATTTCAAATAAATGGTGATATGATAAGATTACATTTAGTGGCAATCTCACAAAGAGATAGTTGATTAAGGATGTCCAAAAATAAATTTATATCAAAGGAATCAATGAATGAAATGAAATGAAAAAAAAATAGAATCGGTAGCCGCCTTCATTTTGATTTGACTGCCGTGTAACCCCTATGGGATATCTTTTATCAAGATCGATCAAAACAGGCTGTAAAATGTCTAATATGATCATAAATAACAGTCCGGTCCCACTGCCTAACAGCCTGCCTTTCCTGGTTTGCCATTATATTGCCTGCGCCGGCAATACCATATCCCACAATGCATCGGTGTGATTCAAATTATCTATTTGTTATTTACTTAGTTATTAGTAATTTGTATTTAGTTTAAACACACAAAAGTACAAGACCAACTGAATTATAATAAAGTTGCTAGGGAGTAATTTAGGGTAAGGTTGTTGAATTCGAGACGGTTGACAAATATTATATTGTCTGGCCAGGCAAAATGTTGCCACATTTGGAAATATTGCCTGTTCATGCAGTCGGACCGGACTGATTAATAGAAAGGAACATATCAGTAATGGGCTGGCCTTGTTTTCTGCCAGAGTGAGGTTTTGAGCACCCTCTACCTCCCTAGTTCAACCTTCTCTTTCTCAACCTTATTATCTCAAAGTACCTTCCTTTCCACTTGATTTACGTGGACCACCTTAGGTGATCTGGTTAGCTTTTATTCTGGTTTTTGTCTTTATAATTGTCATCCATCTGGTAGGTCAGGGTATCTTCATCCTGGTGGTGTAGATTGCCAACCCACACGGGCAGCTAATTGATGACACCCTTCTTTTTTTGTGTTGTCCTGTCGTACAAACCCAGTGTGGGATCAATTTGGGTTGTGCCTATCTATTCCATTTCTTAAACTTTTCGTCATGTTAGGTGTTTGTCCATTACCTTCGCGAATGAAGAAATTAATTCATTTCCCAACGGCGTAGGGCTTATGAGAAGCAATGCCACCGGCCAATATTCAACAACTTAAACTGCTGCTTAAAATATGACAGCATAGGGCGTATGAATTGTATTTCTTCGGTCAATCATGCTTTCGGGACAGGGGCGGACTACATTTTAATGAGTCAACCTCGGCTGCTGTTATTTCCAGAACCAAGCTCATCAGGCCAATCACCCGTACTGCTTGTCACACTGGATTGAAATAATTCTGGCACCTCTTATGATTACGAAAACTACAAGAAAGATATCTAGTACTAAATCGAAGGTAGCAGGCGACTTTCAAATGATGACTCGATGACGGACCACCGGGAACTCGGCAAACCAACACAAACTGATGGCCCGATAACCGTCGTCTGTCTGCCTTCAAAACCTTCACCGTAGCTACATACTCGTACTTTGTTACAGCAAGGGAAGACTCATCAAATATTTGCAGGATGTACAGAAGCAAGAGTCAACATAGGTGGCATCCAAGAGCACTACCTACTAATAAAACCCTCCAATCCAACATACGAGTTATGGTCAGAGGACAAACTCTAGGTGCAGATCTACAACACTGCCTCTAGGGAGAGACACGGTGGTGTTAGGATACTAATGTCTAAATGTATCTACAAAAGTCTCCAAAGTGTATAATCTATCTCAAACCGTATTATATCTGCCACATTCCATGGTAGTACTAATGCCAAAGTGACTTCAGTCTACACTCCTACTGAGTGTGCTTCTACCGATGACAAGAGCAAGTTCTATGGCTGCCATCTAGATCAGGTCAAGGAGCATAACATTCATCTCGTTACTACTCGTAATTCTAACGCTTGGGTTGGAAGTGGCAGCCATTAATATCACTGGACGTGGATGCACCCAACAGGGTCTACTCATCAGCTAGACAACATACTAATCAACAACAAGTTGTCAAATTTCCTAAGGAACTGCAGAGCATACAACTCAGTGGAACTAGACTCTGATCACAGAATTGTCAGTATTTGGCTTGTTTGCAGCTTACGATCCACCAAGAGTAAGCCCTGCAAAAGACTAACATTTGCATGGAAGAAGCTACAGGACATTGAAGTGAAGTTAGAACTGTCCAATAGGTTTGAAGTTCTCCAGTGCATGCAGTGACACTTCTGTACCAATACTAGTAACTCAGAGGTATGAACAATTTATGAATGCCGTCACCGAGGCTGCAACAAAAGTAGTTGGTAAACACGGATTACTAAGTTGAGTGTCAGATAAGACCACCAATCGCAAACCTGAGAGGGATGAAGCCAAGAAGAAATACCTAGTCTCCAGATCCAAGCAATTGAGATCACACTGGCGTTGGTTAAGCTCCCAGTTATACAGCAGACCAAACTGCTATGCTAAACAATCAGATTGAGGATCTTAAGTAAGCCGACCTGAGGGCCGGTTACTCCTCTACCTGGAAAATCATACATTAGATTTCTCGCAAAGGCAAGATAACCAATCATGTCAAAATAAAGAAAAGAGACAGCACTCCCCCATCTAGTGACTCGGGGATTCTTTATGAGTGGAAGGAATACTTAAGGTCTCTGCTAAACAACTACAGTGTTCAATTGCCAACAGAACTTCCACTGTCTGCCACCTAAGTCTGATTCACCAACACGAAAAGAGACTCTCTCTCTGCCATTTTGAAAATGAAGGCCAACAAGGTTGCTGTTTTGGACGCTGTAATTACAGCCGAGGCCCTGTAGTATGGCGGTGATTCAATAATTAATATCATCCATGGGTTTTGTTCCAAGGTCTACAGCAGTCTCATTGCATCAAAGCAGTGGACAGCTAGTTTTATCATTCCTCTACCAAAGGGAGACCTTAGCCTGATAACCAACCACAGAGAAATATCCCTCCTGTCAATCGCAGCCACAGGTTACAATAAGATCCTGCTCAACAAAATTCGAGATCATGTGGACCACATCTTAAGGAAAAATCAGGCTTTCGTCTTGGTAGAAGATGCCAACAGATCCACATTCCCAGGAGGGTTTCCAAGACTACAAGCCTCCACTGACTGTCTCCTTCATTGACTTTAAGAAGGCTTTCAACTCTATTGGCAGGAGAGTTACTAGTAAGTTTGCTGTGTTACGTCACTATGAAATGCCCGAAGCTCTGGTCAATGGTATAAATACACTTTATAAGAACTCCCAAAGTGCAACGATGGTGGATGTAAATACTTCAGACCCCTTTGCAGTCTCAACTGGAGTCCTACAGGGTGATGTGCTTGCACCTTTCCTCTTCATCATTATGGTTGACTTCCTACTAAAGAAGGATACGTCAGATGTCGATTCAGGTATTGTCACCCATCCTTGTCATTCCAGGAGATACAAAGCGAAGGTACTAAATGACTTGGATTTTGCTGATGACAATTTGCTCTATTAGAATCTAGCATGCATCAGACATGGGCCCAGCTGACAAGAACAACAGCACCAGCAAAAGACTTCGGCCTTAATATTTGTGTACCTAAGACAGAGTATATGACAGACAATTGCTCTCCTTAGCCACATGTTCAAGTCTAAGGTGAAGACATCAAACATTTGTCCGACTTCAAGTACCTTGGCTTTCAAAAGGAATCTTCCACATGCATGTGACATGTGATTTTAAAGATGCAAAGCTTTGGCGTGGGGAGCTTTCTTGAGCGTATATGGAGAAACTCCAATTTACCTATTTCAACCAAGGTTAAACTCTTTAACTCCACCTGTGTAACAAATCTCCTATACGGTTGCGAATCCTGGGTATCATATCAAGATATGGAATGTAAGATCAATGCCTTTGCTACTTCCTGCTACAGGATTATGCTTGGTATTAGAAGGAGGGATTGTGCATCCAACAGCAGCGTATGCTAAATGACTGACACTGAGCCCCTTGTCTACTGCTTGAGGAGGCGACAACTGAGTTTCCTGGGGCACATCCTTCGTCTCCCAGAGAATGAGCATGTCAGACATTATGCCCTCTACATTCCACCATATGGCAAAAGGAGACCTGAACGTCCTCGTACCTCATACTTATCTTATATTCAATCATCTGTTGGGGTATGACGATCACGAAATGTCACCTGACGAAATGTCGCCACAATTGCCAAAGATCGATGATCTAGGAAAAATCTTGTAGTCGCTCTCTTTATCACACAGAACGTATCGTTGCGTGGACGATACGTTCTTTTTGTTTGTTGTTTGTTTGTTTACCTCGGTTGGTCCGTGACGGACACATGCCATTAGATCCATGATGAACTCATGGTCTCTTCCAAGCTCATACAAAAGTACCAACCTGGATAGCCAGAAATGGCTAATCTATGCATGCTGGCCAATGCATCTTTGAAAAGATGCCGAAAATAGAAAAGATAGCAAGAAAAAGAGAAAGAAAAAGATGGCCACACCCTACACAATTTAACACAGAACGTATCGTTGCGTGGACGATACGTTCTGTGTGATAAAGACAGAAACTGAAGATCAATCTGGTGTGGTCTACCAGCTTAATTTATACTATACACACGTTTTAAATCAAAAATTCAATATTTATAATACGATAATACTGAAACTAGGTTCGGGCTATATTAAGATAACGTTAAAACATAAATTATTCAAAATACTCAATTTTAAATACATCTGAGTGTTTCAATACAAAATCCTCGACTGATTATGTTTTAAATCCGAAAATTATTAGCCGTTAAATGATGTAGGCCTATATGATGTATAAATTGGCCGCAATAAAAACCTACTATTTTTCTCTCAAAAACGGGTCAAAAGACTTAAAAAGACATTGAATATTGTTTTGACAACATTAATTTGGACGAAATTATTCTCTTCAATAACCCTTTAAGTTATAATTTTAATATTTAATGTTTTTAAGGCTACTGTTCTTCGAGAATATAATATAGTTGCAGGGTATTTCATGTTCCCTACAAGATTTTACTAACTCCCCACATCTCAAACATAACACACCATCAAGCTCATTTTTGGCACACATGAAGAGTAGAATCTATAGATTTTACATAAGCCTTGACTATAAATTTCACAGTATCCTCTTTAAAAGTACTTTTAAAAATAGCGATTTAGAATATTTTAAAAATGGTTAATATTTTAACAACTGATTGTCAAAAGGCTCAATATTTTTTAATTTGAATCATCTGATCTTATTTAAATTTCACGTTTTAAAGCTTTATTTAGAGCTTTAAATTTCCACAAGTTTTCAATTCTAAATGGAATCTAGGCTAATCCCTTTAAAGGTATGCGGAAAACACTCTAGAAATTACCGTTTAATAAAATGTTAGGAGAGGAAACTGGTGCAGAACATCTGAGATAAGTAAAAGTACGCGATTTAATGAAATTCAGATAACTCTTGTCATTCGTATTGGCTAAGCTTATTAGCTATTATGCTTCCGACCATTGTGGCTTCTGACTATGATGTTAGCTAATCATAATGAAGGTCGGCCAATATTACTAATATTTCCTGTTTGTGCTCTGTGCATGTGTGTTATATTAGCACTGCAGAACGTTGCTTGTGTTAGAATATGCAGGAAGATATAAAAACACTACTAATGTAGCTGTAGCACTGTTCAATCCTATATTTGTCATTATTATTCTAAGCTTTTTTAGCATTTTAAAATGTTACGCGGTCAAGACTGGACTCGCAAGGCATCCGATTTAAAACCGGAGTTGTCACAAGCAGTAGCTGCTTTACAGTCCTGTGAAAGCTATGTCACAACGGAAAGCACGGAGGCTTTTAAGGTAAGCAAAACGGACTTTTAAACCATGACCTATATATACTTGCTTATGTCATGCACTAAAATGCTAATACATGTTTAAATTTCATTTAACAGTAGAATTTAATATAAGGTATTTTATGCACAGTGTCTAGCTGTAAT
>JXSR01S034780.1:14308-27018 GCA_000969725.1 Ophiothrix spiculata
AATTCGTCGTTCAATACTTGCATGACGAATTCCACGACAAATTATAGTTTGTCATACTAGACCATTTTCATGACAAATTATTATTTGTCAAATGACGAAACAAAATTTTCAGTGTATCAGTAAAACCGTAAAAGCATTGTAGTATGTTACCAAATTGCGTCCATGCAACTTCAAAACACATGTCGGTTTGAAGCCTTAGGAACAGTTAATTTTGTTAAAACATATAATTGGATATGTTGCAATACACAATCTTTTGTAAGTTACTAATAAACATATGTCTAGCAAAATACTAGTCAAAATAATTTAATTGGTATGAAATTCATTATTTCCTGTATACGTTTATTTAAAAGAATTAAAATAAATTATTAAGCGTGACGAGTTTCATATTTTTTAAATCTTGACCTAAAGAAATAGCAATTCATTAGCAGGCATTTTCTATGATTTACTTATTTTATTGGCATCATGTGTTACTTAAAATATTCTAACGCATTTTGGAATTAAACATATCCTCTCGAGAATCCGTCTTGTGCAAACTTGATTAAGAATAAATAGGGAAAATGATATTGTTTGAAAACACATAATGACCAAGTGACTGGCATTATTATCAGTATATTCTGTTGCATTTAAGTAGTGTGATGTTAGCGCGACAGGTAATATCCCGTGGAAGCAGTTTCTCACCTTAACAGAAACATGAGCCACAATTTATGATAACTATTTTCACCTTATGCTTCTCAAGGCGTCAACACGCAACACTTTATGGCGAGTAAAGTCAATGATGAACACATGATTTGCAATTTACCAAGCAGATTGAAGGAGGAGGGTGTAGATATTTAAATAAGGTACCTGCTGTGTGCAGCATACCAACTTCAGACAAAGTATACATTTCTACTTTTCAGACATATTTGTAATCAAAAATATTCTTGCATATATAATTATTATTAGAGGTCTCAAAATTTTACAAATTTTACTTTATCTCACTGTATAATCTTCTGTTTACTTTTGATAAAAAATCTGATAAACGTATATGTGGAGTGGATATATGAAATAAGCGGAGAGTTGCATGTCACTTGTTACATATTTTTTAATTTATTATATTCTTAACTTTTGAATCAATATCCACGTATATTACGCCATACTTTCCTTCTTTATTCCACTTGGAGATCAAATTCAAGACAGTCCATAGAATATTTAAAAATAATAATAACAATAATAATTTTTAAGTTGCTTGATTATCAGATAACATAATAATCAAACTGTGATCAATTATACGTGATTAATTACACGTACCTGCTTAATTCACTTTCAAAAGGGTCGGTCGGTCGTGTTTTTTTTTTTTAATACTCTTCCACGGACTGCTAGGCCTATCGTCCACTCCAGCCTTCACAACATCCCCGCGATATCCAAATCAAACAATCAAATACTTCTTGTAGTGATTTGGGACATCCTAAACATTTTGAGGATTGAATATCGAAAAAATAACATTTTTTTTGTAGTTTTCGGTAAGTTTTGCATAAAATAAAAAAAAGTTTGGGTCGGGCTGAAAAATAGGGTCGGTCGGTGGAGGGCAACCAAACAATTTTTTTTTGGCCTTACGTCGAAGCACTCCACATAAATGAAGACGCAATGCAGTGTTGAGATATCGTATTACACATTATTTTAATATTAATGATTGGTAGTAATTGGAAATAATACATACTGAACAAACAACAAAATTAGATTAGAGATCATCATCTCATCTAAGAAGAAAAAGATTGAAATAACAAGATCTGTGGTCAAGTTTGACATTGCACTTTGTTTTTGTCACTATCATCTTATTCCTTTCTAAATCAATACAATACTTCATACGTTTATACAATGTGACCACAAGAAATAACAGATACCCCACTCACTTGTTCATCTTTCGTCTTTAGTCGTATTTTCCTGTTGAATTTTAAATTGCAAGGATGATGTAATTTGATTTACTATTGCAATCAATAACTTTCTGAGGAAATCAAAATAAAACTGCATAATATTTGGTATTATATATTACCCACAACATTTTTTCTTTGTTACGTTAAAAATGATTGACGATGCACTTGTATCGAGTAATATTCTAATAAAGGTTCAATTTCTATGATCTCAAATAAGTTTGTACAAAGGATTTTAAATTTCATGATCATTTTGATATAGAAAAAAATAAAAAATCCTCTCTCCATTCAAATTTACTGAATACTTTCCATTTATTTTTATTTTACTCTTTACAAAAATGTCTACCTAATTGCAATTCCAGTACTACACCTCAACACTTACATTGCATTCAGAAATTACCTGGCCATGATTTTTCTTTACTAGTCATTAGCATTATATTGCGGGTATATCATTACTCTGTTGGTATAATTTCTTGACAAACTATTGTTCAGCAAATAAGATCTCTGCCTATACGACGCCGGGGAAGTAGTGACGTCATAATTTATGTAAATCACCCAACACGTGCGTTTTGGACCCAAACAAATGATCATGTCCATTGATTATACGTATTAACACAATAGGCACACGTAAACATACAATTCTGACTGATTTTTCTCGGTTGAAAGACGAAAATAACGGCAGGGGTCCCGTCCTGGCTTGAAATCATAACTTTCAGCAAAATAGGCCGGTATGTTTCCCCTTATTTTTGTTTTAGACGAAAGTTATGGTATACAATCGGAGTCGGACTTTTTTCCCCATAGACTTAACGTGTGGCAAAAATGGTCACACCGTTTGTATGGGTCCAAAACGCACGTGTTGGATGATAAACATAAATTATGACGTCACTACTTCCCTGGCGTATAACTTGAATAGCTCTTCCCTAGACTGAAATACTCAAGGCCAATGGTCCAATCAATTGGTTATTCAAAACTGTTGAGCCGTTGTGTATTGCCTTCTGTATATGTGTACCGCCGCGGCAAAAGGGTCCAGTTGTCGACCCCTACATGTTGCTCATTGTAGCATATCTGATGTATACAAATACCATACATTAGATATGCTAGAAGGAGCAACATGTACGAGCCGACAACTGGACCCTTTTGCCGCGGCGGTACACATATTGATTAATTAGCCGGCTTTACTTGCGTGGCGGGTAATTTATATTAGGCGTGTCTTTTGTCTATAGAAGTTTGCTGTGTGGTGGCTGTATAATCGTCGTCGTCTTGAATGTGAAACGTTGGACTTAATTGCACTTGAAGAATGTTCAACAAAATTTACGTCATGGTGAGTCTTTTAGTTTATGTTGCAAGCATTTTACACATTCTTGAATAAAGTTTGAAGAAATATTGTAAAGGTAATATTTTTGTGCTTACAATAGCAGGACAATTACCACAATCATGACAATTGACCAGTCGGCCACTAAAATTGGCATTCAATAGAATCATTTTTGTTTTCACCTACTAGACTAGGGTTGTTGGTTTTGTTAACAGAGAGAAGAGAGGAAAATACATGAAGAACACATTTGTGATGACTCACCCCGAAAACGGGGACTTTGCGACAGATAAGAAACAGGTGAAAATAGGTCACGAAAAATAAAGAAAATAATAAGAATTTCCAAATTTTCTGTTGTAAAATTTGATCGCCTTGATCAATTTCAACAAATAAGGTGTCGTTTTTTAGCTTAGAAAATGCCGCAACAGATGAAATGAAAATATCAAAATATCACGTTTACGTTTACGTTTACGTTTACGTTGGGTGACCCAGCAGAATGCATCAGTCTGGATGTACAGGGTGTGCCAATAAAAACGCAAGATTTTTTGTGATTTTTTTCTGAGAGAATTAGGCTACATGTAATAAAAACAATTATCATATGTTATTGTACATAATCTCAGCTTCAAATAGCATTTTGTTTTGTAAAATTTGAGCGTTAAATTCTGAAGTTATTACAAGTTCTGTGAAGCCCTTAAATATTGGGTTGGTCCGATTTCTTGATCTCATTTCCATAATCAATAACCAAAAGTAGGTGGCAATCAAAACATTAAATGACAAGTTACTTTATCTCCAGATGAAAACTTCTATCGCTTACTTGCATTTTCTGCTTAGTGTTATATCAAAAGCTCATTGAAAGTATCCAATCAGGCCAAAAAGGATGTCAGAATAACTTTTACAATTGCCAGAAATAAAGATTTCAATTGTTTTCTATGCCAAATTTCATGTTCAAAGTTTCCCCAAACCAGAATGTAAGTTCGTTTCTGAATATCTGGCATGATATGGACCTTGATTGTAAAATTTATCTTGATACGCAATGTAATTTTCCCCAAGTCTCGCATTTTATCTATTCATTTTTATAAAAGGTTAATACGAAAGCCCTTGAATTGTTTGTTTTACTTTAGAGCTGACACTGACTAAAGTACCGCTACTAAAACCAGCAAAGCTGAGACTGCTAAAACTAAATTTCATAATTGCTTAATAATTGCTTATAATTCTTTCTTCAAATCGATCATCTGTTTTGTTTTCAATGAAAATAATTGACAGCTAATATCTTTGAGCCACAAATAATTGTAAAATTGGTTTAGCGGGTTTAAATTTATAGGGGCTAATGTCTTGGATGCATATCATTCTTGGTTGACATACTTCATCCGATGACCACAAATCGGACCAGATTGAAATTTGTGCTCCATTTTGAAAATGCAGTATCTCCGGACAGGAATATCCAAATTGGATGAAATAAAGGCCATAATGAAGGAGAGAAGCTCTATTTTAGTATCATTAATGTTTTGATGAGAAAAATGGCCTGCTTATATTTTAAATATTTTTGTTTTCAAATCTTGCGTTTTTATTGGCACACCCTGTAGTGCCAAGTGGTTGATTGATGCCCATAAGCAGTGCAGACATAAAGGTGCTAATTAAACGGCGAAAATAAACTCGATGAAAAATGAAGGTGCTGTTGACTCGACCAATGCGATGACATCAAATTTGTGCAAAGTTCAACAAAGTACAAGGTAAAAATTCCTCCTTTAAATATCTCCACAAATGGAGAAGATAGCTCTACAACTGGGAGAGAGTTCCATAGCTTGACTGTTCTAGGGAAGAATGAGTGTTGATAAAGCTGCGTACGACTTGTGATGATATTGAGTTTGTTTGGGTGATAAGATCTAGTACTGCTTGGAATCATCGGAGACAGGTAATAGGATGGGCTGATGGTAGTGCCTACGTCACCTTCTCACCAGAAGGTGACTACCAGCTCCATTGATCTTCTCTATATACGAATTTCATAAGTCAATATCTTCTTTCAGAGAGCATATAAATTTACCAAAGGTATGCCAGTATATTCTCATTAGACTTTAACAACATTTAAACAGGCCAATATCAGCTTCAGTTGAGTTTTAATGCATTTTTTTTGATAAAAGTTGGTCAAAATCCAAGATGGCGGCGACCATGTGCTTTGACAAAAAAGTTGCCAAAAGTTGGTTGAAAAATTACTCTGGCATTTTAAAATACTCACAACAATATTCAAAAGCCATTCTGAATCATTTCAGTGAATGTTTGGGTCGTGCATGTAAACTAAATTTACTAAAAATTGATGAAACAACTTTTACAATTCATGACTGTCGATGTCAATGGACCTGAGTGTGACATTATCGTAGATGGAGTCCATCGTAGATAATTCACATTTTTGGACTAGGCTGATGGCCTCAATATTATGCTGAATGTTGTAAAGCATGACTAGACTTGCAACTTTTCTTCTCCATTCAAGGGAGTTCCATTTAAGTTCTTGAATCATGGAGGAAACACTCTCCCTGCGGCGGTATTTCTGAAGTACAAATCTGACAGCAGCCGTTGGATACTTTCAATTCTATTGATGTCTTTCTGCGTGTGTGGGGACCATACTGAGCTGCAATACTCAACATGCGGTCGGACGAGACTGATGTAACCTTGTTCTCGGATCCTCTGCGATCAGTTGCGCAAGTTACGATTCAGGAGTCAAAGCATTCTGTTTGCCTTGTTGGTTACTTTGTCGATTTACTTTTGCCATGAAATGTTGGACATCTGCAAAGATTTTCAGATTGTTATTAAATTTTGGTATTAAAGGATACAGAAAAACATGTTTAAAAAATCTGTTAGACAGATTATTGAAATTTTTTGAAGTTATAACGCAATTACTGTTTAATTGTATTTTTACTTGGAAACCATTTTGACATTTTTGCTAATCTAACAGGAAATTCAAGGTCAATCACAAAAATGTCACCATAAGCCCAATTAAGACTGAACTTTCAGGCTTAATTGACGTTTAAATTGATCTTGCTGTCTTGTCTGCTGCCCTCTTATTTTTCTTGCACTTCTGTTCAAGCGAGGGCACTTGCCTGTTTCTGTGATTGGGGTAAAGTTTGGTTCCCAGTTGTTTGTGTCTCTCATCTCATCAGCCTTGTGTTTTGCTGAGAACCATCCAACATCTTGCCTTCTTTGCTTGAAGTCGCTCTAGTGGGTTAGACACAAACATTTTTGCTCTTATAAAATCCAATTAATCGGAGAAAATTTTAGTATCCCTTAATGATTGTTTTGGATGGCAGAGTTCGAGTTCAAAGGTATTGTATGCTCATAAAAACGTTTAGTTAGCATGGTCTATATAACTTGTCAGTGGATAATGATGTATTGCACATCTCTGCCCTATATAGAATATAGGAGATCAGAAGTTGCCCTGAGTTTAGTACAGGGATGACATAGTGTTATTATACATGAGATCAATTGTTTTTGTAGAACGATGTATTTAATACATCTCTGCCGTCGCACGTAATTATGTGTTGAAATATTTTTGTAGAACGATGTATTTGATACATCTCTGCCCTCGTATGTGTGCGAGAATCGCAGTTGCCCTGAGTTTTGTACGGGGATGTTGTGATAATTAAATTGTGTTTTGGGGGAGGAAATTTAATTTTGCAGGACTAGTTCAAAGCAGGGGACTCACAGGACGCGACACATATATATGACGGCTAATGAACTGACACCAGATTCCCGGTTTACAAAGCATTAAACAATTTTCGATTTTATATATACACTTGAGAAACATTTTGGTATAGGTCTCTAGTATTCTGTGAGAGACCTCTCTTGTGCTGAGGGCACCAAATTAGGTAATTAAATGTTGACTTTTTGGAGGTAGGTGCACCTCAATTCATCCTATATTGTAGTAGCGTATTTAATCAGAAATAAAAGAAAATGACTTCAAGCAAACTACCAATCACATTTTGTTCTCACGCTTTGCTTTCTGCCTTGTTGTCACAAGTATCGATTTAAACGTACGTAAACTATCATGGTTATAGATAACTTCTGTAACATTTTGTCTGGAAATAAAACAACAAATCAGTTAAAATTAATATTTCTTATAGTGGATTTTTTTATTCCTGTCACCAAGCGGATATTGGTGATGGTAAGATTATATTTGGAGGAGATGGGTTCAGAACAAAATTAATAAAGGCATATAATGCTCAGCTATGTTCAACATAATACGATGACCTAACCATCATTAAATGAGCTATAGAATATGCAAGGTTATCAATCAGGTTCGATGGAAATTATTGTCATCAAGTTTGATGTCATGCTATCGATTCAAGTTGATTTGATTTGTTTGATTTAATGGACCTCATAGTAGATCATTAGGCCACATTAATGCTGTCGTTTGTTACTAATTACAAAAACAAAAACAATGTCAACATACGAGTATAAGTTTTTAGTTGATGTTATATGATATATTTTCCACGTTAAAAGGCCTAAATACTGTTTCAGATGCCTGCTTTCTGTACCATTATAGATATTCAAATCAATGTGGCCAAATTATTGGCCAATGTATGCCAGCTTAGGTTTTATATCTATTATTTTTTGTAAGAAAGCGGACTTTATTTTATTATGGTCATATATCTGTTATGCTATATCAAATATCTATTGAATTGACTAGATAAAGCATACAACCTCTCAGAATGAATGGAATCGACAAGCCCCCAAAATTTATAATTTGGTGTCACTATTAAAAAAATTAAAAATAATATGAACTAATTTTAAAGGCACTAGTATTCTGTTAGCAATTTACAGCTATTGTATTTTCCAGACCATTAGTTACCCAATGGTTTAGCATTGCTCCCAACACCATTCATACACTCATTAGACGAAATCAATAGTGCGTGTTAAAAGTACTTGATCATTCAGGTGACTCATTCTATAAACGCACCACTGATTGGCTTAACATTTGGCCTTGTCAGCAATATCCTACTTTGACCAATACAAAATAAGCTTTTCATGTTAATGCTATCTCAGCTTCTAGTGAACCAAAGAACTTGAAATTTTTTAGCACATAAGGAGCTACTCTTGTTCATAATATATTTTAAATATCAAACTAGTACTACGTAACATCATAATATAATAGTCATTTAAAATTAGGAAAAATAAGGCCTGTTCCACTGTATATTATCATTTTTTCGATTCACTGTTTTTTTTTTTCAGATCACACACTCGCCGCATCAATTCTACCAGTCGGTGAGCTTAAAACACACTTTATTTACCATTGCGCTGCATTTTTAGGGTTGTAGCCATAGCCAAAATGTAGGTCTGGTATTCGGTGTGACGTTCTTTAAATCTATCTTACAGTCTATTCTAGCACAAGATGGAGAATATGAGCAATAAAACGTTTACTTCATGCATAGTTTTACAGAATGGGAACAACAACAGCCCATCCAGCAGAACAGTTAATATCCAATTTGAAGCACATTGAATTAAATTTAATGTGCACCGAATACTTTTCACGTGGTCATTGGTGATGTATATAAGTAGATTAAGTTTCAAAAATGTGTTATTCAAGCCAAGAAAAGAACGAAACCCAGCTTGTATCAGTTAACTCAAATGAAGACGCGATACAAATGATAAGCGCAATACAAATGCATCATAAGCAAAGGGATTCTCAGATGCATTGGTTAAACTTAGAAGTAGTTGGCTTGCATGCTCATAATGAAATCAGATTTGAAAAAATCTTGCGTGATCGGACATACGTAATCAATCTTTGAGCAAAAAACCCCCATTATTTTACCCCATGTTGCTCGAAATGCAGCAAGATACAATGAACAAGCACGATATCAATCGGCTAAGCTTGCATCATTACATCCTTGATCAATCAATACTCATAAAAATGTGAAAGAAATAGAAGCACTCTAGCTCAAGTTATCTCAAATGAAGGCAAGATCCAATAAATTTAAAAGAACTGGCGCAATATCAAAATACTTTAAAAACAGTCGGTCAGAGTAAATATTACATATATTTGACTAGAGCGTTTAACTGGCGCTTACATCAGTTGATAAACTGCGCATTTTTGTTCTGAAATAGTTAACTAAATTGGTTTAGATTTGTATATAAAAAACACAATAGATGGCTACTTCCCTTCATGTTCTTGTTTGTATTTGTCTTGTTTTATGTTGTCTTAAATAAAGCAGAGCATTCGAATCAGCACAATATACCTTTCAAGTTGCAATGTAAATTTTCTCGTTCTTTGAATGTTAAGAAAATGAATAGTAACTGAAAAGTGAGAAATAAATTCCTTATCGGTCGCCTCAAATCTGTGTGACGTAAAATTCACCTACAAATTGTCGCGAAAAGCAATAACAGCTTCATGGCAATTTTCTTTGAGAAACGTAAACTTTTGACAGGTATATAAAGGCATGTGATCTGTGTTGAAATGGGTGGGTAAATGTTTAAATGTTAGGCCTACAATTTTCGTTGTTTTGAAAACTCTGGTGTTTTTGTTTGAAATTTCGAGGTCCCTGTTTGTAATTTCGAGTGTTCTTGTTTGGAATTTCGAGGTTATTTATGTATTAACATAAAATAAGTTTAAAATAAGTCAAAATGGTGGCGGGTTTGGTGGCGGGTATGTGTTCGTGTTATATGTTCAACCACAGATCATTTGCCGCTGATTTTTTTCTGGACCGAAACAATTTCAATGGATAGTTAGCGTTCTGCAATATAGACTCGATATCACACACAAATAATAGCATAATATTATATCCCCGCCCCCTAAAATTAAAAAGTAAATTAGGAATAGGCCTACTCGTGTGATATCGGTCTAGCACTATTGCAGAACGGTATAGGCCCCATATTTTATTTTTTTTAAACAAACAAAAATGGTCCTGGGGCCCAAATAGAATAGGTGTATACGCGAATTTGAGGTTTCCTATCGGAAGTTAATTTTTACCGAAATTACACAACGCAATGCACTGATTATTTGCCAAAACAAAAGGACTAACAGTAGCACTCATCAGAAACTGTCGTTTAAATTACTCGCTTTTATGTAATGACATTAATAATAAAAACGCATTTTTTGAGGCGCAAATTAAAACAACCTCGGAGCGCCACATAATAAAAATACGTGTTTACAGCACTCTGTGACTTACGTCACGGCTGTTACGATTTTGGCAAAACTCCCAGCATAATTGCATGAGTTTGGGATTCCGGTACGAATTGACTTTCGGTAGGGAACCCTAAATCCGCGTATTAGTGGGGTGGACAAAACAAATCCAAAAAAGGCTCTGCTTTACGTTTTTGTGGTACTAACGTACCTTTGCTTCATAAGTACTAACGTACTTGGGCTGATACCGATGAACATCTGAAATCCCGGCTTGGATCTGGAGCATCTTAGTGGATCAGCTTGGATCTCGAGCATTTGGTTAAAGTTTCGGATGAGCAACGTGTGTGATCATGTTCATGAGATTGAGCTACGATATGGAGCAACGTTTGTGTATGGGCATCAGCCGGGTCAATGTTATATGGACGTGTCTTTACTGGTAAGTTATTATTTTTTAATACAAGCTCTTATACGAGGCAGTGGTGTAGCCTGAAGGGGTAGGGGGAAGGAATTACCCCCCTAAAAGAAGCCTAGCCCCCCCTGAAAAAATCAAGAAAAGTATAGGTCAGATTGAAATTACATAATACACTCCTTTTTAGCATGCATATAGCATGTCCCCAAATGGTCTATTTTTGCATTCCAGTGTCATCACTTCATACTAAATTACTATCTTTTTTTATCGTAATTGTAACAAAACACGTTTGAAAATTTTGCGCGCTTAGCGCGCACGTCAAAAATAATAGCAATTTAGCGCTGAAGTTGAGAAATTTGTTTAAAAAAAAAGGACATTTACTCCTTTAAGAAAAAAACCAACAACGTTATTTTTAACATTAGAAGCTATGGTAAAAAAAAATTGGGGTGTACCATTTTGTGTCTACTCATTTGGTGAGTTGCCCCCCTTCAAAATATTTTTGCCCAGCCTTGCCTCCCTTGAAGAAAATGTCTGGCTACGCCACTGATACAAGGTTATTTCGAGGGCACAAAAATCACTTTTACAAATTAAAATGAGCTGGATAAAACAAGCTCCTGATAAAATAAGCTAAATGTTACAGTCACCCAAATCGCTTACTAACGACGTTTCACTGTATTATAAAAACCCGTTCATCTTTGCAGTAACTAATATTAACTAATCTTGTACGTGTGTTGCGTTGGATCCTGATTCGTGGTTTTCTAAAATGACTTTAAAAAATGAAATGTCACCTTTGTTTTTGGCGGACATTTTTATTTTGAATCGCCCGTGTCATAATTCGAGATATGTATATAGAGTAATAGACGTTTCCTATATTATAATTGTTCCCAAATTTTAGAACATGAACAAATTGCGTTTTCACTCTTTTTTTTTTGTAAAATTACATTTTACATAGATCTGTCAATGGGCAAATGATTATAGAGGGCGCTATAACCCTCTATTTTTAAGCATTTTTAGACTTATTTTGCCTCAAGCAAACAAACGCAATTTTTTGATTTCATGAAATTTACAGGATACTTCCTCCATGCATAGAGGTACCTTCTCATGATTGTTTCGTTTTATTACTCGGGCTAGTTTATTAAATGTCCTATTTCCTGTTCTAGTATAACAAATAATTTTAAAATCATTTTAGGGCGAAGTTTTATGTGTTACAGACTATTGTGATTTGCTAAATGAATAAATCATAACCGTATGAAATAGTTTTGAAAGTTGAAAGTCGTTGATAAAGGGAGGATTACATGAGTTTTAAATTATTTCTGATAGAACTAATTGCACAAAGTCATATGGATTACTTTTCAGGAACGAGGTTCATAAACCAGGATATAAGGACTAAACTTGGTCGTGTATATTGATCGTCTTGGGTACCCGAAATGAATGATCGTGCGTTCCCTTTATGAATGATCGTGCGTACCCTTTACCAAAGAGGAAGGATGTTGAATAGCGAAGCAGATGCAAACACCGAATCTATCAAGACACAGACAGGATTAGACCCGGGTTAGTATATACGATCTTCCTACAACTTTAATCCTCTACATTCACAAAGGATTCAAACTATTGGGTACCCGTTGTGAATGATCATGAGTACCCTTTATGGATGATCGTGAGTACCCTTATGAATGATCGTGCGTACCCTTTACCAATGTATGTAAGAAGAAGGGTGTATATTGATCGTCTTGGGTACCCGTAATGAATGATCGTGCGTACCCTTTACCAAAGAGGAAGAATGTTGATTAGCGAAGCAGATGCAAACACCGAATCTATCAAGACACATACAGGACTAGACACAGGTTAGTATATATGTGATGACTCACACCGAACAGGGGGACTGCGGCAAAAAAGTTTTCAAGAAACAGGTGAAAATAGGCCGCAAAAATAAAGAAAATAATAAGAATTTCCAGCAGATTTTCTGTTGTAAAATTT
>JXSR01S034780.1:48171-61973 GCA_000969725.1 Ophiothrix spiculata
TTAGTACCTGGATAAATTATCTTTAATATGATACCAAAAGTGTTATGGTTCGGTGACAACTTCTATCAAAAATAAAGACATTTGTCAGGATTTTAATGATTTCTTGAAACGGCTCCACCTTATTTGATATACCTATTCCTGACTTAGGTCCTATTAGATCATTTTTACAACGGTCTATAAATACAAATTTTATACAAGCATCAATGAGTCTTGAACCATCCCCAGCCCTGGTTAATGGTCTTGAACATTCGAACTGAAGATTCACCTTATTCTATTCAAATTACTTCCTTTAAAATAGTTTTGAAAGTTCACTTTGAACAAATAAAACATAGATTTACTGAGCTCCTTTTATGCGACCCAAATATTTGACGTTAAGTTGAAATCGAATGCCTAATGCCCTAGTGCAGAGGGTCAGATCAAAGCCCCCATTGACAATTGCGTTTGTATAACCTTTTGAAAATAGAATAAAATACCACTGTTATTACAAATCCATGTCGAGCAAAATTATGGTTTCCCTCTTGGGTGAATACTTTGACCATTGTTAATTGTATTTTATATGAATGATCTTGTACACAAACTTGTACTATACGCCAGGGAAGTAGTGACGTCATAATTTATGTTAATCACCCAACATGTGCGTTTTGGACCCAAACAAACGGTGTGACCATTTTTACCACACGTTAAGTCTCCGACTCCGATTTTATACCATACCTTTCGTCTAAAACAAAAATAAGGGAAAACATGCAGGCCTATTATGCTGAAGATTTTGATTACAAGCCAGGACGGTACCCCTGACGTTATTTTTGACTTCCAACAAAGAAAAATTAATCTGAATTGTATGTTTACGTGTGCCTATTCTGTTAATACGTATGATAAGTGGACATGATCATTTGTCTGGGTCCAAAACGCACGTGATGGGTGATTTACATAAATTATGACGTCACTACTTCCCCGGCGTATAATAATAACAACAAAGAGCTATAATAGTATCTACCGTTATCAAATTGTCCCATGAAAACACAGGGGATGACCGTTTTACACAATTCATTTACAACAATTATAACATACATCTTTTTAAGGATCTAGAAACATTGAATTTCCAGTGCAATAAAATGTTTTGGTTTTTAAGCATGATCATGTATTAAGCAATAAACTTTATTATTCTAAATATCACATTTATATTAAATTAAGTGTCATTAGTGTTTTGTAATTGAAACTGAAATGATAATGATGGTATTAAACTTCCATACTTGAAAAAACTGATCACTACTACATGCTTCATGTTCCCTATATTTAAAGATATCACGCCTGTCTTCATTTCATAGCCATGAATAACTTTTTTTTACTTTTAAGTGTACATTTCACAAATCGCCTCCAGCATCTATTTGAATCCTATGGTTTTGAATGTGGGGCAAGCGGAAATATTCAGGAATGTAGATTGTGGAAGGTAGATCTCTACTGTAACGCGTCAGCAAGATGTTAATCCGTGATCCTTATATTATGTCTTGGCAAATGCGTCATAGTCTGCTTCGGGCCACGGACTTAAGAACATCCCTCGTATGATTTACTCTCGACTGATAGTATTCACACGGATGATAGAAAGCAGATGTGCTATGCTATTTTATTGATAAATTATGCAGATCAACTCAATTGATGAACAATTTGAAAGTTCCATTAAAGTATCTGCTTTGTTACAGAAACTTGAACTCGCCAGGTAGGTAGGTTTCTCAGAGTTGGCATTTTGTCTGGAAACCTGAAGAAACAACATACCTGACATGCATTGCTCTTAAAATCCTTTTCCCATGCGCTATACCCAACGAATTCAAAGAAAGGGTGTCAAGACTTGAAAAAGATTACCTTTTCAAGGAGCATGACAATAAATTGGTTGCAGATTTCAACAAAGTCGAGAGAGAAGATGGACAAGAGAGTTCTTGGAATCATAATATTTTATCGATTTTTAACTCCGATTTATAAACATAAGAAACCTAAGAGCTAAATTTAAAAAACTACTTGAAACTTAAATCTTAAGCTTAAAATAAACTGGACGGCTCATCTTCTACCTCAGGTCACGACTTTACTGGACACCCCTCATATATCCTTTGAATTCACATCGCTAAACATTCAAACCCATATGGTGCAGCAGCTATAGCCTCTACGTGAATTAAAATATTCTTCTCCATGAGTTGATCATGCAAAATTAGCAATATTAGTAAGCGTTTGGTAAGAGGTGGAAACAACCGGAAAGACAGTCTGGTGACATTTTGTGTTCAGATAATGTAGGTGACCTCTGGTGATGTACCGGCAGCCTACCCCAATGGTGGTAACCATTGGAGCTTACAAACATATATTCACATTGCTCATTGCAGCAGAAGTATGAGATGTAGACAACCACAGGTGGTTACCCGCAGCCTCCCCCTCAGGTGGAAACCCAAGGAGGTAACAAATCCATTATGATATTGTACACAGCTTTAAAAAGATGTGTCTTTAGACGGGACTTAAATTGAGTAACACTGGGTGACATGCGGAGCGAAAGTGGTAGTGAATCCATAGCTTAGGTGCTATCACCGAGAAACCTCTGCCATACGTGAGTTCTCCCACGAGGCTCGTTGAGGTTTTGAGATGCGGATCTTAAATGTCGGGTAGGATGGTACATTGATATCAGGTCAGAGATATATGCAGGTGCCAGTCCGTTCGATGCCTTTAAAGACAAAAGCATGATCTTGAAAACTATACGTTCTCGAATTGGCAACCAGTGTAATTGAATCAGGATTGGAGAAATGTGTTCACATTTCCTTGTTAGCGTGATTACCCTTGCTGCCATGTTCTGAATGCGCTGAAGTGTATTCAGGTCTTTTTCAGCAAGCCCGGAGAGAAGACGGTTACAGTTGTCCAACCATGAATATATGAACTGTTTTCTGTTTTTCAGATACGATTTAAACCAGTTGTGAGCCACACCAGACACTCTGTATCTTGATTGAAGTCGGTTAATCAGAATATCGTGATCGACTGTATCAAACGCCGCAGACAAATCAAGTAAAACAAGAATGGCTTCTCCATAATTGTCTACAGCATTCAATAAGTCATTTGTTACTCGAAGTAATGCGGTTTCCACACTATGAAACTGCCGATAGGCTGATTGATGATTGTTGTAAAGATCATTTTCATTGATGTATGTTTGAAGTTGAGTAACTGCTGCCCGCTCAATAACTTTGCCAATAAAGGGTCGATTAGAAATCGGGCGAAAGTTCTTGAGTTCTTCTACATCAAGGTTGGCTTTTTGAGTTGTGGTGTAACAAACGCAAGTTTAAGGCAGTCTGGAAAAACGCCTGTTTGCAAAGACGAATTGACAATCGAAGTTATTGATGGTAAATAATTCAGACACATACAGGGCCGTACGAAGGCATGTGAGCCAAGGGGGGCAAACACATTTACCGTCCCGAAATTCATGTTTCGTCCTTATGTATATACCGTCAATCTGTTTGTAATGCGCGCGTAGCGCGCGAGAAATTTGCTGTTTCAACCAAAAATCGATATAAAACCTTGATATTTGTGCTAAAATTGGCTTATTTTGACTAAAAATTGGCGGGACAGTAATATCGGGACAGTTAAAATAGTAAAATACCGTCCCGATATTTTAATATTTGTCCCGCCAGCGTCCCGATATTTCGAGCCAGAGGGGACAAGTGCCCCCCCCCCCCTGCCCGTTAAGAGATTCCTTATTCCTTGCACGGTCAAGAGATTCCTTATACCGACGACATTGATCATGAAAAGCGTCTTTATCAACAGTAAGCTTGGATTTCAACCACTTTTGCTCAAGTTGTCTCTTCCTGCGTTTTTCTTCCCTTAAAGAATTTGTGTACCAGGGAGCTTGCGGTCGCAAGGAAACCTCACGTGTTTTACAAGCGGTGCATGATGATCATGAAGGGAATTAAGGGTAGCATTGTAACATTCTACCATCTCATCAATTGTGTCAGATTTTGAGTCGAGTTAAAGTGAATTGACTATATCTTGGCGGGATTGATCAGCGTCAATGGTGTTAAGATTGCGCGATTGGATGGAACGTTTAGTAGCAGGCGGGCGAGATAATTCTATCTCACACATTACCGCAAAATGATCCGATGGGAGATCGCGGACTACTTTGATGTTAGATACCGACTCCTTGAAGTCCCATGTGATCAAAAGATCTAACCAGTGTCCACATTTGTGCGTAGGTTCACGAATGTGTTGTCTTGAGCTTGATGAGGACAATATGTCATTCATGGCAGCAGGTAAGGTCATATATACATGTTATGTTGAAGTCACCGGTTATGACTAGTTGACCAGACGCAAGAGCAGTCGATTCAAGGAGTCCAGAGAATTCTTGAAAGAACTGCTTTGAAGGTTTGGTCGAACCGGGTCTATTTACAACAAACAACTGAATGGCATCCCTTTCGCAGCTAAATATAGACAATTCCATGCAATCAAAAGTGCTAAATCTGTGAGAAACAGTTTTCACATCATAGGCCTTGCGTGCAAGCACACAAATACCACCCCTTGATTTTCCAACTCGGGGAAGCTGATATATATCAAAGTCCTGTAATGTCGAACTAATATCTGCAAAAACTGGATGGTGGATGGTCCTGCTCATCACCTTTTTGCCAAGCCTCAGTTATTGCAAATATATCAACTTTATGGTTGATTATATGATCACACACATCGACGGGTTTATTCATAATCGATTGTGCATTCCAACATGCTATGCGACTTTTAAGAATGGAATTTTTATGAGAAGCGCCCTTAGAACATTTAATACTAATTAAGTTCTTTGGATTGAAGACTTTTTTATGTTATCAAGTTCTTGGTTATTTCGGTCATTGCGATTTGTGATGCAAACATATATTTGTCGGCGTGTGTTTTTGTCTGCTCGACATCCACGCCTAGTTCTTTTCAATATACCAAGCTCTTTTCGATGTGTTATTACAGGCGAAGCAGGTTTAACGCTCGCACCAAACGTATACAAGTTATTACGCGAACTACCGAAACGCATACATGTACACTAGCGGTTTAAAGTATTTCCGCACAAACACTTTATTCAGCCATATCTCACAAGGCGTTTATAAGGAAACTATATGGAAACTTATGTTGCTTTTGGTCAGATCTAATAGATAATATAGATAAGTGTAAAATTGAGCACCGAATGGGATCAACCACCTCACGTACGGGTAGGGGGCAACAACACAAATGGGTCGAAAAACGTGATTTTTAGGTCAAATTTGATTTGACAACGCCTGGGTCAATGTCACTTAACCACTCAAGTTGAGTAGTCATATGGAATGTGTATATGTAATAGAGTGAAAAGCAGGCGATGAAATATGCTGCTAACGCTTGACTTCGCCAAAAGAATGCTTGGAAGCTAACGAAATACTAACGGAAATACTTTAAACCGCTAGTGTACAATCGTTTTCGGTTAACTACAAGTTATGTTATTAAATATGAACCTTTCTTGAACTACAAATATGATTACTATACTACAACAAAATTAAATACACGTTTTTATAATCTTAAGAACAGAACGCCATACATTTAAGAATGATACTAAATAGACAGCAACACTTCAGGGAGTGATAGAAACACATGTGCTTCAAGATGCCTCGGGTGCAGTTAATTTTGTTAAAAGACATAATTGGATAAGTTGAAATACAAAAATTGCAAAATCTAATCAATCAAAAACGGAGAGCATGTTGTGAACTTGAGCAATAGCTTTAGTGTATACATACATAATGTAAAGACAAAAGTTGACAAAATCCTCTCAATTCATTAGCCACTTTAAAATTTGCCTAAGCATGCTGTTATATGGGGGTCCGCTCGTTATTCATAAGGTTCACTATTCATAAGGTTCGCTATTCATAAAATCCGCATACGTTCTTTATTCATAATTTGAAAAAAGGTCCGCAATTCATAATAAGAAAAGGTTTGCTATTCATAAAAGAAAATAAGGTTCGTTTTTCATAATCAAAAAAAGGTTCGTTATTCATAATAAGAAGGGTTCGCTAATCATAATTAAATAAGGTTCGTTATTCATAAAAATGAAAAAGGTTCGCTATTCATAATAGAGTAAAAGGTTCGTTATTCATAATAAAAAAAGGTTCGTTATTCATAATTAAAAAAAGGGTTCATGATCCATAATTTAAAAAAGGGTTCGTTATTCATAATAAAAAAATTCAGTGCCAAGTTGAATTATTATAAATATCGAACCTTTTTTTTATTATGAATAAAGATCCTTTTTTAAAATTTTGAATAGCGAACCTTATTTTCTATAATGAATACCGAACCCTTTTTTTTTATTATGAATAACGATTTTTTTTTAAATTATGAATAACGAACCTTATTTTCTATTATGAATAGCGAACCTTTTTTCCTTTTTTATTATGAATAACGAACCCTTTCTTATACTATGAATAACGAACCTTTTTCTTTTTTATAGATGACGAACCTTTTGTTATTATGAATAACGAACCTTTTTTCTTATTATGAATACTGAACCTTTTTTACAATTATGAATAACGAACCTTGTATTAAATTATGAATTACGAACATGCATGCATTTTATGAATAACGAACCTTATTAGCCTATTGCACGGTTTCGTCATTTTGGGGAGAGCCTCAACCTGGCTTGCGATGATGAATGGGAACCACTGAGCTATATGATGGGAACTTATATAATATATCGATCAACAGTTCGATTTCCTCTTTCAAAAAACATTGACCTTGCATGAAGTGAATACATCGTTATGTAACACACTAGTTTAATTGACTGTCAAATCGAGGCTCTCCCCGCAAATGGCGGACCATGCAAGTAGTGAATGAATAACGAATCTTATGAATAGCGGGCTTATCCCGTTATATGCATACCTATACAGCTGTGATTTGAAAAAAGTTAATGTCTGGCCGAATGGTTGACAAACTCTAACCAAATTCATCAAAATCATCACAGCTGCATATGATTTTATTTTGATTCAATCTGCGGTACGAGGGGAACTGACGTCGGTGGTGAAAGCTGTCAGATACTTGTGTAAAAGTACATTATCTTTTTTCTGTTTTCAAGTTTACCATAATGTTTTGCGTAAGATTAGGCAAGAACATTGAAATGTTGCTGGTGCCTTTCATAATCCTAAAAGTACACACGGTGGCTAATATTTGTTTGTGAATTTTTCAAAAAATATCTGTTCGGCGAAACTCACAATTCGGATACGTATCCGATTTCGGATACCCACGCACATTTTGTATCCGAATTGTGATACCCGTATCCGAATAAGGATATGGAGGGGTATCTGAATTCTGATACTCCTGTCGTGGCGTAGGAAACAAATCGATAGCGCAAGCTGGCAGGTACATGTAAAACATATTTCTTGCATTTATGATAAATGTAGGGGAGGGTGGGGTGAGTTGGCCCACCTTTTGTTTGAACGCCCCTGTATTGGAGAGGTTAAGGTCTAGACGATTTTCCTGTTAACAAAAGATAGATATGTACCCAAGCTATGTTTTATGTAAATACTAAGACGTAGGCTTATTGTATTTAAATAATTACAAAAATAAAAAAAAGGCGTCAAAAGGGCCAACTCACCCCGCTATGTGGGGTGAGTTGGCCCATCCAGTGCGGTGAGTTGGTCCCATTTACAAAAAAAGAGTGTTACTCATTTTACCGTGACACATTTCATCCATAATGTTTTTTTAAGTGAAGCACGGGAATGTTCTGCATAAAATGTCCTTTTAAGGTGAAATGCAATAATAAATTAATACAATATCGATCTTTTAAAAAGAAACGTTGTGACCTACAGTGTTATCTGCATGCAATATATGCAATATAGGCCTGCCATATTCATTTAAGACTCCTTGCGTCTTGTTATACGCATGTATTTACTTGCTTAGGATTAACATCGTGTTAAAACTAAGCTAGAGTCTGAGTAGGTTATCATACCACTGATCTTTGGCAAATTCGCCATAGGGCCAACTTACCCCATGTGGTAGGGGGCAAACTCACCCCGTAGTCCCAGTTTTGACTTAACCTCGTGGTATACCAACAAAACAAAGGATAAAGTGGATTTGATCCCATGACATGTTGGACATGTACCATAGCTCGTAATCAATAATAATAACTTGGAACAGCGAAGTAATATCTTGACACTAGTACAAAATTACGTTTGCTAAAAAAGTATACTTAGGTAACTCAAAAACTCGTTTTACTGATAACTCACACAAAGAGATGAGCTGGGTTTTGTAAATTTTATGGTAAATTTGATGCATTATATATGACCAAAAATCACCAGTTACATAATTCTCCCTAAGGTCACGTGAGCAGAAACTCGTGGTGGGCCAACTCACCCCGAGGGCTAACTCACCCCACCTTCCCCTATCTGTGGAAATGTAATTTTCATCTGTGCAATTCCAGTGGAACAGCTTCGAAACATGTCCTGATAGCTTCTTATCACAGAAGGCAAAATAATTTTGCCAGTATTTTGATAGAATTTAGATGACAAATGATGATAATGTTATTGACTTTTATACATACCGGTATGGTGCGCGGCGAAGCTGAATATTCATTTCAGCTGATATCCCGTTTCAGCTGTTTTAATCCAAATTCGGATACGGGTATAAGAATTATGATACGGAGTATGCGAATTCGGATACGTATCCGAATTGTGAGTTCCGCCGAACTGATATAATTTGATTTAGACTTTTATTATTTTCGTGCATTATTGGATTTGCTACCCTCATCTTGAAAATTGGTGGGTCTCAAATAGGGTGTGACAAAATTAAGCAGTATGGGTGAAAACATAGTCGGCCTGCAAACAAAATTTTCGCTACCAAACATTTGGTCGTGACGTCAAAATGACGAGTGACTCCAAATAAAATACCTTCAACACTGAGTTGAGACCAAATAAAATTACGCGCTAGATTGCACATGTATTGAATTGCCATATACATTGCATCAAATGTTTGTTACCTGTTCATACTTAAAATTCGATGGCAAATATTTGGTGACGTCACGAGCAAATGTTTGGTAGCGAACATTTTGTTTGCAGACGATAAATGTGATGGTTTTGAATGAATTTAATTTCATGTTTGAATAAGATGCAAAAGAATAAATCAACGAATGGATGAATGAGTTTTAAGTTGTCTATTTGATAGTGGTTTGTTTTAGGATAACAAAGAATGAGGATTATATAGATTAAAAAGTTTTATGATTTGCTTAATTACTCCATCTCGCTTGTCACTTCCCCTATATGTATATAAAGTAGACATTTATTTATTATCTGGAATACAACATCATTTGTTGAACTGCAGCAAATATATCATTGTCCAAGATGAAATCGCTTTGGCCAAATCCCGTGTAATTAAGACAAGTCCGTTCAATTTGGTCTCAATAATAGAATGAATTGAAATTCTTGCGGCGTAGACTAAATTCATGAAATACAAATCAGGAGCAGAACATTCAAATATACCAACACCATCATTGCCCAAGTTGTCACTATCATAGTGGTATGTATTTGGAACAAAACAGGGCCGTAGCTTACAAGTGGTGCATACAATTTTCAAACTTTGATAATGTATAAAAAAGGCCCACAAAAATTCATTCCCTAAACGTCTACTAAAAGAACACCCAAAGCACCAAAACACGTAAATGTAAGTCGCTGCTTAATAAAATACAACACAAAATGCTTTGGAAAAAGTACTGAAAATTGCTTCTTCTTTTTCTTTGTCAAAAAAAGGGTCGACCAAACGAAAAAAATTGTCATCCACCCCACGTGAAAAAATCCTGGCTACGGGCCTGGAAAAAAATAAAATGATGTGACATCAAGCAAACTATGCAACATATAATGTTCAAGCAAAATACATTTCATATAAAGTGGGCTTTTGTAGACAACATATTATAAACCGATGCTCATGCTCACATTAAAATGATAGATATTGAAATGAACGAATGTAGTATGAAAGGACTTTAAACAAACACGCAAGACAGGTAATTATGGGAAGCGGGTTAGCTCAGCATGCAGTATTATTTTCTCTTTTCACTAATGATATCCAAGTTAGAATTCCTAATTTTTGAGTTTGTTGTAAATTTTGAGATTTTCTTAAGCTATCCAAGACTTCATCTTATGCCTTTTATCTATTCATGTCTCATAGATTGTAATATTACCTTTGAGTTAGCGGCAGGCATTAAAGACTTGCATCAAACCATAGTGAAATCCCAAAACATAGTTTGTATTTTGATTGTACGCCACAAGTGCATTACGTGTTTTGAAAATTCATATGCAAGAATACAAATTAACGTTAACATTTTGATGATAAAATCGTCTGGGATTAATAATGATATACAATGATGGGTTTTATCTAATTACATTTATCAAATTGCTCTCCAGATGAACATGTGTGCATAATTCTTCTCCGTGAGGTGAAACCTACAGGGCTACTTTAGCTTATCTTTATTCAACATGTCTTATATTCTTTTGCTTTGTTCGTGCGTGAGTAAATTTAAAATTTAAGAATCTTAACAAATGTAAGGTTTAAGCGTTTACCGATATAACATTAAGTATAGTATGGCGCCATGATTCACATATTACCGTATACTTGCGCTATCAGTTCCCTAGAATTTCCCTTAAGAATGTATTCGCTTAACTAGAAACAACCTAATTCCGGAAGCTATCCAAAACAAAGCAATAAAAAATCAACATCATGCCATAAAAATAATTCTCAAAGTAGATCATTAAACGGGTATAAGAATTTTTGAATTTGAGTGCCCCCCCCCCCCCGGATTTTGGAATCCGAAAACAAATAATGAAATAAAATAGGTTCAAATCGAGAACTACTAATTTCTTCTTTTAAAAAGGTTAATTTAGGCCAAGTAAAAAATAAAACTTGTTTCTCGTCTGGGATTTTGAAAAAAAGGAGGAAGAGGTACTTTTTATTTTTATTACAATAACAATGCAAAATCGCCCAGTAATAGCCCATTCTCACTCAATATTTCGATACCAGATGTGTTATTGGAAGAAGAGGAGGAGGCCCCTTTGCATTTTTGAGTTTTGGACATACCTGAGGATTGATTGAAACAAAATATCAAAATATGCTTTAAAATGCTCATTGAACAAAGAAGCAAATCTATTATATAGACTTTATACTTTTCAAACATATTTTACAAATAAGTTATGCATGAAGTAAAAAACAAAAGTTATTTTTCAAAATCCTTAAAAAACGATGCGGGAGGAGACGAGAAACGTATTTATTGTTTTACTCGGCACTAATTAATCATTTTTTTTAGTTCCCTGTCCACCTTTCTCGAGACGTGCTGTCCATAACGTCACATGGATCCGGATCCCAATGAATGGAATTTCTGTGATTGTCATCACAAAAATTTTGTCTCAATTCACTTAAGTTTTAATAATATTGTTAATCAAATAGCATGGTCGTTTTCAACATATATAGTCAAATATTACCTGTCAGATTTGATTTCCTAATAAACTGTCACATACTTGGTTGGCCAGATTGTCCTTCCTGTTGGCTAAGATGTTACATACTATTTTATTATATCACGAATAAGATAATATCTTATATGATTAATTATAAGTTGGCTCACTATTTTTATATTTTAAGTAGCGGCAATAAAATGTAGGAACACGTTTACCCCCGAGCCTCACGAATATCACGCATAATCATGCGACCCAAAGCATAGCATGGCTACTGTACTTTTATACAATATTACTATTATTGATTAATTTTAAAACGATGCATTTCAAATGTTATTGTGCAATATTTAACCCCTTTTAAATTAAAAGATCATATTATCATAGGCAGAGGAGGGCGGTTAAGCCATTGCCACTGCCATTATTAACGAGACACCGGCAATACAAGCTTGTCCATATAAATTTCAACGAATCTAGGATATATCTGGTCATAATCAACAACACGTGACCAGGACATTCCGGGACGCTATATTTTTGTCCGTAGTCAACATTTGCTATGGGCCTCATACATAGCAGTAGGGGAGCGTGGCCGAGCGGTTAGAGCACGGGTCTCGTAATACAGAGATTGTGGGTTCGAGCCCCGGGCCGGGCGGTTTTCGTCTCCTTGTTTCCTTGGGCAAGAAACTTTACTCTACTTGCTCCGTGGTCGGACAGTCACGTAAAGCCGTGGGTCCCCTGTGCGAATGCTCCTTCATGGGGCGCTGCATACAGTGTATACCTGGTGAGTCTATATTGAGTTTTCAGACTTTGATATTTTTAACTTTTAAAATAACGGAAAAAGTTGTATTTTATTTAATATAAAGCAGTAATGAGATTCGAACCCGTGACACATGATTATGAACCGCTTGATTTTTCCACTAGACCACCAAGGATTGAGGTGGCAGAAATCGGTTTTTAAACCCCAATAAACTTAACGGAATAAATCGGTAATACTGTTATATTGATGTGATACACATAGTAGACATTAACTGATTAGTATTAATATAATCTACAATCGATAACGAACTGTGTATGTGGTTATGATGTCCCTATACAAATCTTGACTACGGAAAATAATATAGCTTCCGGGACATGACGCCTCGATACGAATAATTGTACAAAAAACATGTTTTTAACAAGAATAAAGTGGGGATCATACGTGAAACCTAGAACTGGTAACGTTCCCCTGATCGTGCCTCCCATGGACCCAGCAACGCGAAGCGCGCTGCCTAGGCGAGTTGGACAAGGCACTGTAAACAGGCCTAGTGAAACCCAACGGATTTAGAATATTATAATTTTGTTTATTTTTGTGACATTACTTTTGTAATTTGTTGATCAAAGAAAAAAAAAGAAGTTTTTGCAATATTTTCAATAGTTCGTGACCCTAGTGTGATAAACGTAAAAAGTGTCCCTAAATTTGCGTTTAGAAATCCCTCACCGTAAATCTAGAATCTAGTAAATCGTGCCCTATGCCGCCTAATCGTATTTTTTATATCAAGTTTATCAATCAATGTATAATTTTTTTGTAAATTTCAGGCGGCAACTTGAAACTTGATTATCATGATAAAAGAAAAAGGACGTTTATGTTCTATTACCTTTGTAAACTTGTTAAGTGTTGTTTTAGATCATGTCTCATAGAAATAAACATTAACTTAACGGCTGGCATAAAGGACTTAAATTACACCATAAAGAAATCCAAAAACATTATTTGTATTTTGATTGTACGCCACAAGTACATTACGTGCTTTGAAAATTCATATGCAAGAATACAAATTAACGTTAAGATTTTGATGATAAAATCGTCTGGGATTAATAATGATATACAATGATGGGTTTTATCTAATTACATTTATCAAATTGCTCTCCAGATGAACATGTGTGCATAATTATCTTCCGCGAGGTGAAACCTGCAGGGATACTTTAGCTTATCTTTATTCAACATGTCTAATCTTCTTTTACTTTGATTGCGCGTGAGTAAATTTGATAAGAAACCTTATTTTAGGGATAAAGTTTCAGCGTTTAACGATATAACATTTAGTATAGTATGGCACCATGATTAACATATTACCGTATACTTACGCTATCAATTCCCTAGAATTTCCCTTAAAGGGGCATTGGACAAGTACAGCATTATCCCCAAACTTTTCTCCAAACATTCTGAGATTTTTGCATCATTTGAAGTGTTATTGGTAATAATGGCGGCCTGCAAAGTTTCATTGTTAAATCCAATCCCTATATATCAAAATATTTAGATAGTCTTTTATTTTTAATTATCGTTGTCGACAACGATAAATACTGCCCTCTAGTGTTGAAACTTTAAAATTG
>JXSR01S034780.1:80366-92581 GCA_000969725.1 Ophiothrix spiculata
AACAGTAGGCGTGGTTTAGTGCAGGAATGCAGAAAGCGCGGGAGGAAGCGACCTCCCTGAATGGTCAGTTAGCCGTTGATCGATTATTGCTTACACACTCTTCGGTGTGAGTCATCACAATTTTATTTTGAAACAGGCGGTTATGAACATTCATAATATTGATCGATTGATTGATGCTAATTTGATAAATTCGTATTTTTTTACTCTTCTTTCCGATCATCTCACAAATTTATATTCATCGTATTTCTTTTAATAACAAAATAATATTACTATAATCTTTACTAACAGTTATGCATTCCGTTTAACAAAGAAATATGTACATTTTGTTTGGCAAAATAAAAGGTAACTGTAGCTATACTCTTAACATATCATTGTAAGATAAGATAATATCGGTTTCGAAAATCCATTCGGGTCAAAAAGCCTCAGCAACTACCACAGGAATATAATATCTAATCTTGCACCTTAATAGATTGTATTTTCAAGTTAAAAATGATTTGTCACATGAGATGAGATATGTGTCATGACATGAGATGGTCGCAAGTGGTTGTAAGAAAAGCAAATCTCGGAGCCATAATAGCACACTATTTCCCAAAGGAAATAAGATGGAGGATTTATTCTCCATTGTTTATGCTCTACAGGGTGGACCAATAAAAGCGTTATTGAAGTTCAATGTCACATAACTTAAAATTGGAAAATAATTTTGAGTATATTTTTTTATATATTCATAAAATATGGTATATTGTCCTTGTATGGTGAAAATTTCATGTCAAACAAAGCTTGCATTGCGAAGTTATTGCCATTGGCGCGAAAAGAGTCAAAATCAGGTTTGTCCACGGGGAAAGTTTACATGGGTGCACACAATAAGCGTTGGTTTTAATATCTGTCCTAATTAGCTGATTGGTTTTGAGTTACTGATTAGATTAAAGGATGCGATGATGGAACTTGCGTCGAGAACACATTTTAGGATGAGTTCTTGCATTTACAGATCTCCCTGTTCAAGATCCCGCTATTTTCTTTATCCCTGTTCAAAACAGTACCAAAGGGGTTCTAACTCTGTAAATAGACTTTGTAGATACGTATATGCCATATTAGGAAAGTCATTCCTAATATACGTGCACCATCTACACAAACTATTTACAAAGTTAGCTTAGCCGTCCGCGTAGTTACCTGTTCTAAAAAAAACCGTTCAGTAATAAATGTTCTCTTGCAACTTGTGAAGTTCCTTCTCTTACCGCCTTACAAACCAACGAATGGATTAAATGAATACGACCAAATACATCCACTGCCTTTGCCGATTTGAACTTCGCGCCCAATAAATTCTTTAGATTATTATGGAAGCACACCATACTTATGTTATTGTGATGCATCATGATGTCAATAGTACTCTCAGTCAATGATATGCACCTTTAAAACGATGATGATAAGCATCAACGTCATAAAGAAATAAAAATCATGCTGATTGTAAACCTAATTACGATTCTAGTGAACATTAAAGTATTCCTGACCGTGGACAAAGTGGAATTTGGCGTTTTTTGCGCGAATGTCAATAACTTGACAATGCAAGCCTTGTTTGACATGAAATTTTCACCATATACGAATAAAATACCATAGTTTATGAATATATAAAAATTATTCTCGAATTATTTTCCAATTTTAAGTTACGTGACATTTAACTTCAATAACGCTTTTATTGGTGCACCCTGTATTTATGATAGCTGCGTTGTGCACAGCATTGATATGTAGTATTTCGGAAAAGATAAATTTTGGATCTTACCGGAAAGGACAAGTTTAATCATTACTTGTGTCGTTTGCGGAAAGTTCAGAAGTTTAAAGTCTTGTTGCTTGTGCATTTACTGATGCTCACTTATTCGAGTAATAAAGCTCTAGTGTCGTGGACTTCATTACCTGATATGTCAAAAGAAAGCGTAAGGCACCGCAAGATTCACAATGAAACTGGGGTGTCAAATATGCCAATCGATTTACTCAGGATATTTATGATAAATCATGACAGATATATTAACATGCACGTGATCAGCTTAAGCTAGAAATGTTATATAAAGGTATAGGCAAAAAGGAAATGCACATAGTGAATAGGTTTTTTGAAAACCACAACAACGAAACCGAAGGAAGCTTATATAAATTTGGCATCAATCTAAACTTCTTATTATGAACCCAAGTCAACCGCATCACCATATTTGTGTGTTTTGATTTCATTTACGTATTACATGCGGTAGTAATCAAATTCATTAGTCTGAAGCTCAACAACCAAGCAACACGTGCTCTCATCTATATATTCAATTATTTCAAATTCTACGCATCAGTTGAATTCTACAAGCTTACTCATCCAACTTTGAATTATATGCGCAGTGTAACTTTTTATAAGAACCCAACATCGCATCTTAATTCTTAAAAAACAAACTGCCAGACAACCATGTAAAAGTATAAGCTTTTATGAAGCACATACAGTTGAATTTGATTACTACCGCATGCATAACTGGTATATAAAAATATACGTCTATGAGAATAAAAACCATGTATTAAGATTAGGATTTTTAAATTTTCAACGAATAGTCACTAGGTATTCAGCTACAGGTTATACTTAACAAGTTTTGTTAAATGAGTCTCAAGATACACAAATTAGATGCGATTTACTCAAGGATCTTACTCATTTTCATGCCTTCTCTAATTTGGAGTACCGAAATCACATTATCATTTACAAAGATGTTTTATGTAAATATTATCCATGTGGGGATTTTTATTAGCAATTTCTGGTTTCCTCAATATTTTTAGAAATAATTTTTAAATTTGTATATATTAGATGGAACATCATTTTGTACGAAATCCTCTTTAGGTTTCTCATTACTTTGGACTACCTGTAAATAAATTATATGGTTTTCAAATAACCAATAGCGTCGACATTCATTAAACAGATCAAAAGATAACATAAAGCATTTATGCAATATCATAAGCAATTTTCTGTATATTTTGAGTATGTGGAAACAAAATAGTTTTATTGTTTTCCTAGCTAAGGCATAATTATGCACTGTGACTGTCAATGCTATAATTATTACTTAATTAAAAAATACCATGAAACGATTTTTCATACTTTTTTATACGTAAGTAACGCTATAAAATCAAAATTGCTTCTATACAATTTTAAAAACTGATCTTTTTTCCAGAAAAAAAGTTTATTACTCAGACAAAGGTAGACAAATTTTCCACTGGAATAGACTTTTTGATTTTTGTTTTCTGGATAAAACTCAGTTTTTAAGATTTTATAAAAGCAACTTAGATTTTACTATGTTAAGAATATTGTTATTTACCGGGTAGGATTGTTTATCTTACGTGCTTGTTATTTTATATGCAGAAAAATTGTTCAAACGAAAATACAAGCGATTTGAATATTACAAGCAAAAAACCTACAATTGACCCAGTATCTAAATTCAAGTGGTGTTATATGCTACCCTCGCATATTTAAATCATGCAGGTCTCTGTTAGACCCGACTGGGACGGGAGTAAATGCGGTTGACATTTAAAGATCCAACAACCATAAACAGAAAGTCTTTCAAAGTTTCGAATAATGCTATAGATTACCCAAATAAGTAAAAAATAGTAAAGAAACACAATGATCGTTATCACCCAATATCGTCTTTGTAAGCGGGCTTGAAATATTTTATAAGCATATGAAATATTAAACTCTCTGAATTACCATGTTTATGTTTTGTCAATTTTGCAAATATATATCTAGAGCAGTACTGATCTAGATAGAGCATCCACTCTTTGCTCTTATCACAACTGACTAAGCACGTAATTTATATCAACTCACAACTCTATTAATGCGGAATATATATTGGATATGTGCCTCTTGTCCAAAACAAATATGAGCTTAAAGATTCAATTAAAGGGCAAGATAACGTTAAATTAAGCGCAAGTAGCAACTGGTGCGAATAAACAAAATATTGCACATGTTGCTATTATTACTACTTTTCATTCTCTGCTAATATTGGCAAAAATCATCATAGTTGTTACTGTCTTTCGCATGCACACATACCTTTAGCATAATGTTGCTTTATCTCCTCAAAATCTTGAATTATTGAATAATATTTCGGAGGTGTTTTTTTCGTGTATTAAGGCAATCTCCTCAATATGTGTTTATTTAAAAAGGTTTACTAATATACAGTATATCTGTTGTTTCTTTGTTTAAGATCATACAACTAAAATTAATTTAAGTACAATATGGTCGTGATAACAAAATAAGATTAAGACATAGTCGCATTTTAATATGAGTGACTTATGGTCACCACGTGCGTAATAAGTATACATTGGATGTAATTATAAGAAAAAAGGACGGCAACTTCCCTCTTATTATCTTGGAATATTCCTGGCTGTCACAGCTGCTGCATACAATGTTTCAACATAACAGAAATAGATGGAGACAGATGAATGCATTGAAGCGGAAATTTTGACGCACGGAAAGAATCCTCGAAATCCTCTGAGATCAACTCCGCTGAATTTTGCAGACAGATAAATTGAAATTGTCACGATTTACCATCGCAAGGTTTCCATTCAACAGTCTCGTCTCATATTGTTGATTATATATTCAAGAATATGTTCAAGATGTTGACTATTATGCTATTTTTAGCATATGTATATTAAGTACTTTTTGGAGTAAAGTTTATTTTAAAAACTAATTACATGAAGACAATAAAGCGAAAATAGAGGTGATTAATTAGGGTTTATGATAAACACAGAGATGACTGAGCAATATGTAATAACTGATAATTGCGGTAGTATACCTATATGGAACTTCTGAATGCCGTTTTCCACGATTATTGCTAGCTATTTTAGAAGAAGTGCCTTTGAGAGAATGTTTCTTTATACCAAGATCACACAAAAAATGTTATCACTAATAAATCAAAATGAAGGCAAGCAATGGAGATTTGTTTTTATGACTATGCAAACTAACTTTCTATTAATCTGATTTTACATTACTCACAGAATTGAAAGCATATGAGTAGAAAAGTAGGAAATGTAGTTATTTTCAAACAATATAGTATCTGTAGATACTTTAGTCCTAGAAATTTAAATATTCACCATATGGAACTGCTACAGTCTGTTAATCATTGTATATATTGGTTTATGTATTTTGCTTAGATACTAATATATATCGAAATCATAAGTCTTTTAATTTTTATCACGACTGCTTAAGCACACAATTCTATTAAATCTTATACTAACTCCATCCGTGCGTAACTTATTTAATCTGAGTTCTTCTTCAAAACAAATATACGCTTTAAGATTCAATAAAAAGTGTAGGTAATGTTAAATAAAGCGCAAGTATCAACTGGTGCGTTGGGAAATTGAACGCACATGTTGCTGGCCGGGGGGGGGGGCACTCACACATGTGGGCAGGATATATATGTCCGGCGGTCAAGACCCCCTTTTTCAGGCCGCCAGGCCGCTCACTAGATCCCCATTTTCAGCGTGATTCAGTTCTTTTGACCCCGTTTTTTAGAAAAACTGCAAAATTTTAGCTCTAACTGCATAAATTGCTCAGGAAATGCAAAAATTTTCAGTTCAGGAGGCTATTTTTGACCAAAATTTCAGTTCACTAGACCCCCAAAAATTTGTTTCAAAGGTCCATTTTTTATTGCTCGAGAAACACAAGCCAAAAAACTCCGCGTTTTTGGCTTGAGGCAAACTGTACAGCCTATCACATAAAGGCCATTTGTCCATAAATTGAAAAATACAAACGGTACTTGAACAAACAGTTCTGTTTTATTACATATTAATGAAAGGAACCTTTTTGAATTAAATTCATGAAAATTGCACTGTTCTGATCAGAGAAATCAAACGGAATGTTTCGTTTGTTTACATAGCAACCGTTTGTAAACATATCTTCAAACATCATTTTTGTGTGACTAACAACTTCGGGAAGTATTTATAATAAGTAAATTTATTATAAATATCCTTTGTCATGTTTGTGGAGGGTTGCAGTTCGTATTTGATAGCTATGATCATTTTTGGGGATATTGGGTATGTGCACTTATGCGCAGGTTTTATTGCAGAGCTTGCTTGCACAGCCAGATATTTCGGGTAAATTTTTTACAGAAAATCAGTTCACCTGCCCCCAATTTCGGCGCTTCGCGCCGGACATACCTACCACTTTCAAAGTTGAGTGCCGGGTCGCCGAAAACGGCAAGAATATATTTGTTTGCTCCTCTTTATCGGTGTTATTTGTTATATGATAGCACACCATACCGCCAAAAAATGTAATAAAAAAGATATTGCGGGGCTTTGAGTCAAATACATGCGGTAGCCCATTGTGCTCTTTTACTTAGGTTGAATTTGAATTATCTAGAAATTAAATTAATTGAATATTGAAAACGATACGTGGCATTTGAATGAAGGTTGGTTGCAATCTTGATTGTAGCGTTCTAAGATCCTTTCATGAAGTGAACAATAAAAATGCATTTTCCTCTATTAGTTTCGGTGCTGGTAAAAGAAATATATCGGTATCATAATTATATTATAATATATAGTATTGTTAGACTTGTTTCTACTTCTTTGGTTGTTTTTAACCTCATTTGCATTGTCATAAAAAAGTTTTCTTTTATAAAAATGATCCTTTGTTATGAAACATCTACTTGAACAAAACTACATACTTGAATACTCCGCAGTGTTGCCGCGGGGTTCTTTCTTCTATGTCAGGCCTGTTCTATGTACTGACCATCAAAACAACCATCAAAACAAAGGTTATTTAAATATATAAAGAAGTCAATAAAATGGCATTAAATTGTGCCATTGTCCCAATTATTATGAATTACTATTTGACAATACTTTTGCTCTTTGTCACTTTAATACCTTTTCTTCGTAACATATCGTAAACAAATAACAAAGACTGTACAATTTCTTTTCAAAAATATGATATTATGTTAAATGTGTGTTGCAAGTAATCATCTGGGAATAAATCACACGATGGTCACGTAGTTAATACGGTTATTTAATTTGACCTAGCTCGTCATCAGGCAAACAGGGTAAATGGTTCAAGAAAAGAAAATATAAAAAAAGGCCTTTCTAAAGAAATGTCTTTCTCTTGCGCTGTACGTGACTTGAAACTGAAGACTGCGTAGTCAAAGAAGTTCCTATGTTACATCAAATCAGGTTTGAGAAAAGTGGAATTGAGTGTAAGTTTTATTCTATTATACATCGTTTTGAAACTTTCAGAGTATGATGGTTGTGTTGTCAAAATATGAAAATTAGTGAACAAGTTCAGCTCAAATACATTATTGATTTTCTGTAATCAAAAAAATCAATAAATTGCACATAGGTAAGTTTTGCTCTAAAAATGAGGTCCAAAATTAAAAATAAGCCATAACATCAAAAGTGAATACTTTTATTCACTGAATGTATATATTTTTGGAATGTAGAGCTCATGACAAATAATTTGACATTTTACTCACTCAAATCGGACCATCTTGAAAATTTGACTCCACATGACCTCAATTGATTAGTGGCTTATATCTCCTGAACCATTCGTGCCATATAGGTCAACATTTAACATCATTGCGACGGGACAATTAATTTGATCCTTTTTCTCAAGCGTGGAAACCAATTCCGGTTGAGCCAATCACCTAATTTGTTTCTTAAAAATGCCCAAACCGTCAATGCACATAAATCTACCAAAAACTCATTTTGGCCAAAATGTAACATACGAACATCTTTGACTACTCTTCATGTTCGATTTCTCACATCATTCTGTGACGTCATCCAGCTACAACAGCTAGCTTCAAGGTCCAGAACATTACAGCCTAGCTAAAGGGTGATGGTATCACCCGCAACGTCGGTTTCTGCTCAGTGAGTATATTACTCTGGTTGACATATTTCAATTAATTCAATTAATTCAATTCAATTAAATTAAATTAAATTAGATTAAATTAAATTAAATTAAATTAAATTAATAATTAATTAACTAATTAATTAATCAATTATATTATTTATTTATTTATTTATTTATTTACTTGTTTGTTTATTTATTTATTTATTTATTTATTTATTTATAAACATGAATTTATCGAACACACTGATATACTTTATTGTATTCATAAATTAATACCTTATGTAATGTTAACTTGCTTAATATGTTACAGATATGTGCTTTTTTTTCAGTCAAGCCCCATCATTGGAGAATGAGACACATCTTCTCTTTTTTTCATTTTAAACACGCATATTGCACCGGTTCTTAAATTTCAATTACTTAAAAGTGTAATTGTATGTACGCCTATTGGTTATTCCAGTTAAATGTATAAAAAATGGGTTTATTATAAAAAGATTGATATAAATCGAAAAGTTGGGAAAATCACAATAAACAAAAAATTTACAAATGATAAACTAATTCGCGTTTATTAACAGTCATTGTCTGAATAAAACAGCCTTAGGATTTAAGATAATTGAAGTTCAACAGGCATTCATAATTAAGTAATGGAATTCAACAAGCATGAGTAATTTGCTATTCATATGGTGTAGCTACAATTATGTCAAGGAAAAAGTTCATCATCACTACACACTTAATGAACTCAGTGTGTGCTTTGTGTCCATGGGTGCTTTTTAAATGCCGAGATTTTTATTGTAAATCTGAGTCTTAATGTACATTTGCTAAGTAAATGAGGCATACTATGTTACCTATAAATATTATATCGCTTTTAAATTTCAAATTCCGTGTGAGTGAAATATTCTATTACACTAACAAAGACGTTATTTGTTGATGTTATTGTTGACTTTATTTATATTTCAAAGGTAAAATCTATTATCGACAATGATTTATGTCGTGTTCTCTTTTAAACAGTTGAAATAAAAACTGCGAGTATTTGAAATTTGAAATTCTATTTTAATTCCGGAAGAAAATCTCATCAGATATTGTATCTATATCAGATATTGTATATCTTAAAGATAAATGATAGCCATTGACTTTTGAAATTTTCTGCTCTCAGGTTTCGGTATAACAAGACTGCCATGCTGAGCCACCTGTCAAACATTTGACAATTAGAGCAATAGACATTTGGAGTCGGTTGTAGAATTGGACTTGTAGATACAAATATTAGCTAACGTCTTAATAAATGAAAGGAGCAGACAGGCCAATATATTTTAAAAGCTTCCATAAGAAATGGCGTTAACTGTAAGCATTAATAATAGGATGATTTTTTATGTATCATATACATGTGGAGTTTTTTATGTGGTATAAAAAAAATAAAACGATAAGACGTGGTTACCCACCTGTTTTCTCTTTATGATAAATGGACCGATAACTTGAATGATTTGTGATTTAGATATTTATATATATCATCTTGCGACAAGGTAGCTTTGTTAAATAAAAAGGAGATAATGATTTTCACAATCCCTGAGAAAACATATTTTTATCGTGTAAAAATGGTATAATAGAGAAATGTTGTTATGAACTTTTAACTGCAGATATTTTCATTTGTCTGCCCAGTATACGACATAACAACCCTGATGTTGAGCTTGATCACTCTGAATCCTTGTTTATTGAAATTTTACTCCCTGACAGGAAAAACATTATTGTTGATGTAATTTACCGAGCTCATGGTACTAATACGGACAATTTTCTGAAAGATCTTGATAATTGTCTAACAAAAGCTTCAAGGGAAGAGAAACATTGTTATGTTGCTGGTGACTTCAGTTTTGATTTACTCAAATGTAATGATAATTTTACCATCAATGAGTTTCTTTCTACATTTTATAATCAAAATATGTTTCCTTTAATAGATCGGCCAACCAGAATCACTCCTCACAGTGCTACTCTTATTGATAATATTTTTTGTAATGTGTTCAATCATAAAATTAAATCTGGTGTTGTTATTGCCGATCTTACTGATCATTTCCCAATTTTTCAAATTACTAATTCAGTTTTTCTTCATAACAAAGACACTTACAGTAACAAAAGATCCCGTCTATTCAATAAAACTAGACTTCAAAAGTTTTGTAATGATGTCAAATTGGTTAACTGGAATTTCATCACCAACTTTGATTCTCCAAATGATGCTTACAATTCTTTTATTTCAAAATTTAAGCATATTTATGACATTCATTTTCCGTATAAGTTATCTCGCATTACCTAAACTGGTCGGTCTAACATACCTCGTAAGCCTTGGATAACTTCAGCAATTCTAAAATCTATTAAACGTAAGGATAAACTTTATAAAATGTATGTGAATAACCCAACTGAGCATTCTCAAAACATGTATGTTATTTATCGTAACAAACTCACTGCTTTAATAAGAATATCCAAACGTAATTACTATGCTGATAAACTAAAGGAGTTCCAGTACAACTCTAAGCAGACTTGGAATGTTTTAAACAACATCCTAGGCCGAAATGATAAACCCAGTGTTGCTTCTCATTTCAAGATTAATAACATGATTGTTTCTGATCCTACAGTAGTTGCTAATGGTTTCAATTCATATTTTGTTAATGTTGGTCGTAATTTGGCTCATTAAATCCCCTCATCTGATGTTGATTTTAAATATGTTTTGCAGCATGCTTCTTCGCCTATAAACTCATTGTTTTTGTCACCAACTGACTGAGATGAAATCGCCAAAATATGCCATCAACTAAATTCTGGCTCTAGCCCTGGTCATGATGAAATTAAACCAGAAATAGTCAAATCAGTTGCTGACACAATTGCTCTTCCACTTTCTTATATTTTTAATATTTTTTTTAGCACTGGCATTATTCCCGATAATCTCACGATGGCCAAAATTGTTCCTATTTTTAAAAAGGGTGATCAAGATTGTTTTGCTAACTATAGGCCAATTTCAATTCTTCCTATATTTTCAAAAATCATGGAACGCCTTATTCACAAAAGGCTTTATGCATTTATTTCAAGGTTTTGTCCATTGCACAATAATCAATTTGGTTTTCGTCCCCACTATTCTTGTGAAATGGCTTTAGTTCAAGCTTATAATCACATTGTTTCTAATCTTGATATGAAGAAGCACACTATTGGGATATTCTTGGACCTCTCGAAAGCTTTCGACACCATTGACCATAATATTATTTTATCTAAACTCCATCACTTTGGAATCAGAGGTGTTGCTTTCGAGTGGTTCAAGAATTATCTTTCAAATAGAACTCAGTTTGTTAATTTCAAAGGTCAAAAATTAATCAAATTTAAATATAAGTTGTGGCGTCCCACAAGGTTCTATTCTAGGTCCTTTATTGTTCATTATCTATATTAATGATTTGATTCACATTTCAAAGAAATCCAATATGTTACTGTATGCTGACGATACAAATATTCTTGTCTCACACTCAAACCTAAATCACCTTGTTGAATTAGTTAATTCTGAACTATATAATATTCAATAAGTGCAATTATATTATTTTTTTAAATAGATTCAACAGCCGTAATTATGAAGATCTTGATATTTTCATTGATGACAATCGTATCGCCCGTGTCTCTTTTACTAAATTTCTTGGTGTTATTGTAGATGATTGTCTGACATGGAATAATCATACAACACAAATTGCTAATCTCATCTCCAAATACTCGGGTATTTTGTTTAGATTGAAGTCTTTTCTCCACGTTGATGTTTTGTTTACATTGTACAATTCTCTTGTTTTACCGCATTTACTTTTTTGTAATATCATTTGGGCTGACAAGAATAATTCCAATTTAGAAATTATCCACCGGAAACAAAAACGCATCGTTCGTATTTGCACCAACGCGAATTTCCTTGATCACGCAAGCCCGTTGTTTGCCCGTTTAAACACCCTCACTATTCAGGATCTTCATAAATTAGCTGTTGCGTCTTTTATATATAAGTTCAAAAGTAATTTGCTGCCAAATAATTTTTCACATTTTTTTATCACTGCCAAATCTATTCATGATTATGGAACTCGTTCTTCTAATTTCTACCGTCCTTGTAGATTTAAAACTAATCTTGCCATGAATACAATCAGAAGAACTGGGCCATTGTTATGGAATACTTTAGATGATTGTATCCGCAGTTCATCTTTGTCTTTGAATGCATTTAATTTGTTCTTAAACGAAATCTTATTTCGAATTATATTTAAAACATTGTCATTATACTTTTGCTTATATGAATGTTATTGCTACTTTGTCACTGTTACTTTATCAATTTGCCTTTTGCCAACAACATGTTACTCACTTGTCTCGTCAAGTCTTTGTCTCTGCA
>JXSR01S034780.1:131241-154558 GCA_000969725.1 Ophiothrix spiculata
GGGGGTAGCTTGTAGCTCATTCTTGGTGTGTTCTTATTATGAAGTTGATATTTGGTTGTTAACTATTAATCTTGTAATATTATAGGGGTGAAATTGTTATGCCTACATTGTACTTTTTAGGATTTTCAGGATTTGTAGCTATTGTTGAGGTTTTCTTATATATCTCGCGTTTGCAACTTTTTATTTTGCAGGCCTAATAGTGATTTAAATTAGTTGAAATCTACAATAAAAAAGTTGAAATACACATAGACCTAATAGGCTGTCTACCTCGGACAAAAGCACCACAAGGACTTGAATCAAGTATATTCTCTAACTCCTAATTGACTTTTGAAAATATCGTTTTGTTAAGGTCCTTAAATTTGAGGGATTTGTATAGGCCTATATTATCACCTTACACAAATGTACACCATTACCAGTGCAGTTTGAAAAAGTAATAATACAATTATTGGTTTTGGTCATTTTGTAGCTTTGAGGGAATTGCATTTTCTTGGTTCAAAACACACTTATCAGTAAGCTTATTGTCATTATTGAACTTTGCGGTTTACGTTTACTAATCAAGTTCAAAATCATATTCTCCTTGATAACTATACTGTAAAAATGGCCCTCTTGATAACTCGTTCTTACACGAACAAAAATTGTTGTATATATATTAAAGTGTTTTTAGAGAATAACAATTGTATATACCACTCATTTGCCGGGCTCCTTTCGTTGAATATTGTCTCATATATGAAAGAGTATAAAAAGCTTCTTGTTTTACTAAATGACAAAGAAATTGTAGTAACTAAATGTAATTACTATATATTTGCATGTATGGCACAACGAAAAATCTTTTCCAATATTCCACAACTTCACTGGCAGGGAGCAGTACTGATGGGTTTATAGTTATTCTTCCCATTACTTTTTGACCACATACGTTTTTACACGATTCATGTAAAAACGTATGTGGTTAAAAAGTAGTGGGAAGAATATATATACCTGTCCCTTTAAGTGTAAGAGTTAATTATGACGCTTGATAGCAGGTAGTAGTAGGTAGTGGCTTAGGTGTTACCTAGTGTTTTATCAGTGACAGCAATGTAAAGATCACAAATATTGGCGCTTAGTCATGTCTCTGTTAGAGTGCTTGTAATAAACAATATACAGTCTCATAGCATATTCTATACAGCTTTGAAAGAAAGAAAGAGTTCTTTAGGCTGATGGCCAAGGATAACCCAAGAAAGCCTCTAATGAAGCTTATTTCCATTGGGGTCCTAGATCTTTCTTTAATATTCAGTTTTAGTACAGGAGGAAAACCGGAGGAACCGGAGAAAAACCTGCGGAAGCGAGCATGGACTGAAAACCAAATGCACATAAAGCGCCGGGAACGGGGCTCGAACCCGGGACCTCATTGGTGCAAGGCGAGGTAACTACCGCTGTGCCAACCCGCTTCCCCAAGTAAGAACTAAGAAATCAAAAAGGATTCTTGAAATCATTAAATTTCCTACTCTCCAAGTTTGCAGGGTGCGTATGATGAGAATGTGCCCAACAACGCGTCAATAACGAAAATGCACTGCTTCTGTCTTGATTGGTTGTTTGACGCGACGATCACATGAAAAGAAAGTGCTTCGTTCTACACGAGGTATTACGCTTGTTTACGCGAAACATTTGGTGCGTTCAGAATTCCTTGACATGTAGGAAATTTAATGATTTCAGTAATAATTACTTTGTCCCAAGAACCTAAATATTAGAATCCCTTTTCTCGACTAAAATACTACATTCAGCAAGATTCATTCAATTGATATGAGTTATAAAACTCACGCGTCACGAATTTCTTCATTTCCTGATCTGTCAAATGAAAGCTTTGGTAACGAGACTGGAGGTGTCACAATTGTGACGCTTCCAGTAAAAGACATTCAGGTATAATGACAGATACATTGATATGTTAAGGATGCAGCCTTAACCAATTTGTCACAAATGGTCTTATCTTTTCTTATCTCTTATTTTGAAAACACAGAACACAAAGATAACAGCTTATTTATTTTCTAGTTGGGTTTGTGTGCGAAGAAAAATCTCCTTTTCTTGTCAAGATAAAAACTGAATAGTGAGTGACATTTGGAGTTTTGTCAGGAGGAATCATCACCACAGGGTGTAAATTCAGTGCAAACGTTTTTGTTGAATGATTTGATATGATATATGCCTATATTCTGGAGGATGTGTAACATTTTACCCTATGGCATTTTTAAAATCCAAGATGGCCGCCAAAATTTCCCCAAAAATAATAGGACGAATTCATAAAAGTAGCAATTGCTATTTCTATAGCCTTTTCTTGAATTTTATTCTTAAAGGCAAGCATTTAATTGCAAGAAAAGGCCCTCTCAAGGCCGCAAAAGCTATTTCTAATCCCTTCCAAGCAATTGCTCATCTGGCTTCCAAGCAATTGCTCATTTGCTTACATTTGTATCCAAAAAGCTGATCTTTTGCTTACAACATGTAGCAATTACTTACATTTTACTAAGATCCTATGTGAGGAGCTTTGCACTGGTATACATTCATGGTTTTTGCTATATCTGTGCTGCGTAAGAAAAACACTGAAGTATACTAGTGTTTCGTTGCTATAGATTATATAAATCATGCTATTTGTCGAAAACTGCGACAAATCGATACCGAAATTGTGGAGCGACTTGCTGTAACATTTGTGCCTGAAAACTATCACGCGGTAGACAAAGCAATTTCTTACTTCATGTAAGCAAAAGCTGGCCTGCCTATTGTTTGTATGGTAGCTTTTGCTTGTCTGGGTCGATCCCAGACAGGAAAAAGGTATTAGTCCAAGCTGAAGGTCGTGAATATGTTTTTAAGCAATTGCTAAGGCTAAATCTTTTTCTAGTCTAGCTTTTTCTTTTTCTTAATGTCTTTTTCTTACTAGCAATTGCTACTTTTATGAATTTGGCCTAATATATTTTCCATATAATGGCCTAAAAGTATCTTGTAAAACACTTTATGTTCATCATTATTATTGGAAAATGACTTCTGGAGCTATGACAAATCATGTTAGACGCCAAATCATGTTGGATGTTTGGGTTGCCATCTTGAATTTTAAAAATGCCATGGGGCAAAATTGTACACACCCTCCAGAATATGTTATTTACTTTAGGCATATATCAAGTCAAAAGTCTGTACTAACTTTCCACCCTGCAGGCCATATACTCATATTTCCTCCTGACGTAATAGGAATTCACAATAATTGCTAAACCAGAAAAATAATTCTTAGATAATTATATATAATTCGGAAGACAATACATCTGGAAACTACTAAGATTGATGAAACATAATTGTTCATGAATACGGTAATTAAAAATGCTATACTTTTTTTCTGTTTGTAGTAAGACTTAACTGCTCGAAACCTATCTTAAACTTTGTTACAAAATGAAGGTTCTGATATAAGAAGAGACATCAAAGTTAATAAGAAAAGACACGTAATATAGATAAAAAGAAATTATAAAGCAGCTATGAATTATCTCTATGCATTCAGCTACAGGTGATATGTAACTCTGTCTGTCAAATGAGTCTCAAGAAACATACGTTAGATGAGATTGACCCGTAGATCATCGTGAATCAGTTTGCTTTCTTTTTTATTCTTCTAATGTTACAGAAATGTAATTATATTCAGCAATTTTAAAATCGCAATATTATTTAACATTACCCCACTACTAGATTAGTTATTATCAAAACGGGAATTTCACAGATAATTTCTTGATATCTGTATTTTTAGTTACAACTAAGATATTTTTAACTTAAAGGGAATGTTATTTTATAATATTTTTTGAGTTTCGTGTCTACTGTTTCCTTTTTACGTACTTTCGGCTGCGTTATTTTAAAAAACCTTATTGTGTGTAATCTAAATTCAGCACGAGTATGAAAAATGAGCATATGTGCTAATGAAAAAGCAGGAACCGGTAACTGCAGTCCTGGTCGTGGTTTTATAATCTTTAAATATTCCTGCTGTCACAACTGCGTCATAAGTTGTTACAATCTAAAAGAAATAGATAGAGACAGATGAATGTACATGTATTGAAGCGGAAATATTAACGCACGGAAAGGATCATGTAAGGCCTCTAAGATTAGTAGACTGAATTTGGCAGAGAGATAGATTTAAATCGTCACGATTTACAATGAGACACGGTGTTGCATTTTTGTGACCCAGTCACAAGTGACCAACCCATCAGTGACCTACCCCAATTATGGCAAGCCACAGCAGACAAAACCCGTATGAGTTTTTAACATCTCTCACGAGTTCACAGCAATACACCATGGGTTTGCAGCAATACACCACGAGTTTGCAGCAATACGCCACGAATTTGCAACAATAAACCACGAGTTGACGGCAGTGCACCTCGAGTTTGCAGTGATACACCACGAGTTTGTAACAATACACCTCGAGTTAACAGCAATGCACCACTAGTACAGCAATACTGCTCGAGATAACAGCAATGCACCACGAGTTTATAGCAATGCACTTGAGTTTGCATCAATACACAACGAGTTTACAGCATTATACCTCGAGTTAAAAGAAGAAATCATGACCTTCCCGTTATACTTTTCGGTATTCGTCGACGCTCCCTTCAGCTGGAAGAAAATATCCTGTGTATCCCATCAATCATGCATTGCTTCCTACTGGATTGTTTGGAAAATATCAATCAATTATACACTGTTCTTGCATGACATACATGCCCCTTGAAGGAGTCTGTTCGTACAGGGGACCAATGGCATAACGTGACTTTTGAACCACAGAGTTAGTAGAGCAAAGTTTCTTGCCAAAGGAAACAAAGAGACGAAAACCACCGCGCCCGGGACTCGAACCCATAACCTCTGTATGTGAGTATTTATTGATGAATTGCCAATAAATTAAAGTTATTTGTTGTGATCTTACATTTTGGGTATGTTCCATCACTAACTACTCACATTAAAATTTCCTATAAGAAGAAATGCATGATGGGATACACACGATATCTTCTCGTGTATGTGTATTGCTACAAACTCGTGGTGTATCGCTACAAACTCGTAGTGTATAAACAAACTCGAGATGCAATGCTGTCAACTCGTGGTTTCTAGCTGCAAACTCGTACGTGGTGTATAATTTGCTGCAAACCCATGGTGTATTGCTGAGAACTCGTGAAGATAGTTAAAAACTCATAGGAGTTTTGTCTGCTGCTGTGACTTGCCATAATTGGGGTATGTCACTGATGGGTGGGTCACATGTGACTGGGTCACAAAAATGCAACACCGATGAGACATGTCCCGCGCAACAGCCTTGTCTAATATAAAAAATGTTGTTGACTATTACAGTGGAGTGAAAAATTATCATATATATATCACATTTTTACAAACGCATTTGGACAGTGATAAATTCATTCTTCTTCAAACTGGTATGGGGAATATTTGTGATGGACTCGATTTATTTTACTTACCGTCTGCGCCCTCGTCATGTTATGACGCATATCTCATAACATGTGAAAATTCATCTTAAATTCTAATATTCTAATCATACGAAGATGGAAGATTGGATATCATATTCCATTTCTTTCTTTTATTCAACTTTGCATTGATTTTCAAAAGAGATTATTATGAGTATTTTTAATTTTGCTCTTTCTTATCAAAATAATGAAAAAAAAACATATATACTGAATTTAAAGTTTTTTACTGAAGGGCTAGACTAATCAAAAAGCAAAAGCGTTAGCTCAAACGGTGAGGCGGTCGCTTGGGGTGCGAAAAGTTCCGAGATCATTTCCCTCTAATGCTAAAAACTTAAAATGTGCTTGATATTCCCTTGGACAAGGGATTTTTTCATATATTTCGAAGTAGGTATTGTTTCATGTGTCTTCTTGCATATTTTGTTTTGGTGATAGACTGGTGATTTTCCTGGATTTAGACATTTTTTTTTAAATGCAGTCTATAAAAGCGCATCTAATTTTTAAAAATTATGCAATTGAAATTTTGCAATACCTGTTTGTCCTTTTGGGAAAATAGTACTTGCACTTAATTTTAATTTCATTGATGCATTTTTTTAAATATTTTTCAGTAATGCCTGAACAATGGCATTTGAAGATTTAAAAAATCATTGAGATTCTCTTCTTGTCGCTTGCCCTTTCTTGTCCGCAGCGCGTGATAGTATTAGGTATCATTAAATGGTGTTATTGTTCCAAATAAATTAAAATGAGCGTTCTATTTAATATGTCTTTCTTTGTCCTTTCAATACCCCTTCATTGAAATGCCTACAAATATATACGTACTAGAGATTGTATTGTTACTTTTAATAAAACATATTGAAATAAACTGAGAATGCATAAATATGATTGAAATTAAACGATGGTCACGTAAGAATCGCGGATAATCAATAGAAAATATCAATGAAAAAGTAATTTAATTAAATCAGCGTTACTTTGATGTAAAATGATCTACAATGAATTAGCGAAATAGCGATAAAATTTGAACTATGACTGTCAAATTGAAAGGGGGATTTTTGAAACAAAGTGTAAAGATATTACATTAGGAACAATTGAATCACACAATTACTGGTTTATGATGACACGATATTGCATTAACTGTAAATTAGAACACAAGAAAGCATTTGTCTTACATTGTCAAAGCCTCTGTTCTTTGTTGCACTCGTGCTTACAATAGGAATTCATTTTGTGTTGGTTTAAATTTAAGGCAGCGCATGACAAAAGCTTCCAGTGACTAAATCGAAAGAACATTAGAGATCCTTTTAGCTGGGGTCAAAATATGCTTAGACAATTCGGAATGCGCTAAATATCCTGTTATAATTTACAAGGTATACATTTAACTTCATAACTCGAAAAAATGCACTTATATTGGCTGTTTGAAACTACATGTGGTTGTTTATTCTCTATAGAAAAAAAGAAGATGAATAGATGACCCTAGAGCAAATCTTATGAAATTTATTCAGAATGATGAGTCTGTCTGGGATTCATTAAGCAGACGTGACTATACATAACCTGTGGATGATGCGAACAATATTGAATTTGTGGTAGTTTAACCGTTCTTAACAGGAATGAGTATATGATATAGCAATTTATTTTGTTCTAATAAAACTACATTCACTCGTGATTGGGGAACTGATATAACATAGTTTGAGATTGTATCACATAGTAACAGAGATGACACTGAGCTCAATAAAAAATCTTTGAAAAGGGATAAGGTGGCTCAGTGTGTGGTACTTTGAGAAAGAAAAGCGTCTAGAATAAGCTAAACATCGTATGTGGTTTTACTCAGGCTGGTTTGACTTATCATATGTGACCCGTCATATTTGACTTGGCAATTTTTTTAAACTAAGATAATAATCAAAAATTTGCAAAAAAAACGTATCTAACATTTGTTTCTAGATTCCAAAAAGCAAAAAGTTCAACATTTCACAAATGCAAATTTTAGTTACGCTTTCCAGAAGTTTTTGGGAAAAAAAAATACATTGTTTGGTTTTTGTTAAAAGACTGATATCATCATCATGTTCAGTGTAAAAATCCGCTTCTAAAAATGTGTACTTTTATATAGTTATATGTGGACAAAAACGAGAACACACGGTGAAGAATGCTGCACACCTTGTACCCGATTAAGCGTAACACACACCAGGGACGATGTCAGGATTTATCGATATTTGAGAAGGATTATACTTTGTGTGTTTCTGTTAATTGCAGTCACTGATCAAGTGATCAGCGAAGAAACCACCGACCGTCGAGAAATAGTGATCGAATGAGCTATGAAGTATGTTGGGGTAAAGTGTCAGGGGCCCTATTGTATCCGGTTTGAAATTGTTCTTTAATGTCAACCACCCGATAATATTCACAAGTTACAATATTTAAGTTAACTCCGAGATACTAACTAAGACCATGATTATAAAGCGAAATGAGTTTCATTTACCATGACAGTGATTTAGAGTTTAATAGGGTCGGGTCATGGTTTAGTTAATTAGAGTCGGGTCATGGTAAGGGTCAAGTTTTACTGAAGTATCAGATGTAAAAGTGTCCTTGCAGAGTTGTATCATCTTGATAAGTTGCGATAGAGTGAAGGGTAAGTTCATTCATGGCCGGCTTCTTTTAGGAACTTAACAAAATTCGGTAATCGCTGTCACTCGATGAATTTATGAATCTGTTATATGATAAAAACTATTTAATCTTAATTAATCTTTGAATAAAGATAACACTGTATTTCGGGAATTTATATAGAATCTCCGACAGTTCTTACACGAGTGCTCTGTACTTGTGTGCATTCTGCATAAGATTGTCCTGTGCAATTTGCTGTTAGAGTGCTGAAGCGTATTCGTAAAAAAATCTTTTTGTCTTACGTCAAATCTTTACATGTTTAGCTGGGTTAATAGGCAACAGTTTTAAGTGATCAAAATTCAGAATTCATAGATAACTACATTTCGTTCCACGGTCTCATAAACGTGCTGGGATTCTTCGTTTCATGTTGCGGCTGCTAAATTGTGGAATAAGCTCTCTGCTAATCTGAGAGAGTCCGTATCGTTGCCAGCTTTCAGACGTGCACTTAAAACTCACCTCTTTTCTGCATAATTTGTTGGTATATTTTTGTTGTATGTATATGTTTTAGCGCTGTGTTCTTTGTAGAGCGCTTTATAAATGCTTGGTAATAATAATAATAATAATAATTGTGTTAGTCTAATTTTGTCTCGCCTTCAAGACCGTGTTCAAAGCAACTTGCACTGTGCCTGAAGCGTGTATATATAGAGAGGTCTGTTAAACGGTTTACCAATCACATAAAATGCCCCTAAGCTTTGAACTCGCTAACAATTTGTATAGATTATATATAATGCATTCTTTAACACCCCAATCTTGGGGATATACTTCTGTGTCGTCTTAACGCCTTTCTTCCTTAAATGCAATGCAATATCAACAAGCTTCTAAGCGTATATTTCATTAAAAAATCTAAATTGTTGAGGAATCCCTCGCGAGGTTCCTTGGGCACAACGTAAAAACGGCAATTATGAATTCCACTACATAAGATGTATTCTAGATATCTTAACAGTAAGTTATAAGCGCAATAAAATTAAGGGAATTATTCCTATTTTATTTGAAATGTTTATTCATAAATACGAGTAATATTCCATTCTTACGTTTATCTTAATCAATACAGTCTTGCAAAGGCGTCACGGCATCTTTGTAAAATCCAAATCTACTCCAAACTCCATGCCTAAAGCCTTATTTAACCAAATTAAATTAATTCCACAATTAATAATCTGTTGAAATATACAATCATACAAAGTATTAACTGAATAATTATTAGAAACATAATCAGCAGGACATTTAGCCTACTGTAAGCACGCGTAAAGCACACTTACAGTAGTTATGTGCAGAGCAGGCGATTCTTCAGTATACAAATAATGAATGTTTATGAGTGCAATGGTACAAATATTTCTTGAGGTGAAAGATCAAATGCTCCATTCAAACGAGGCGAAGCCGAGTTGAATGGAGCATTTGATCTTTCACCGAATGAAATATTTGTTCCATTGATACAAATAAGAAACATTCATTATTTGTTTTATATGACAGCTAAATAAATATTTGTAAACAAAATAAACCGAGACAACGTCTATATACCTGTACATGCCGGTTCTAATGCAACGACGCGTCTTATGCTGCGCCCGCGGACTGTGCAAGCGTACTCAATTTAAAATTACGCCCGCGACTGATGTTGCGTCTTACCAAAAAAGGTAACCGTGCAATGTACCGAAATTTTTACATGGCTCTATTGCACCGTCTGTGACGTTTGCTATCAAATGGACCAAATGACCAATGGCACGTGACCCAAGATCAAGTGACACGGATTTATTTAGCTGTTATATAATGTATAATGATTGTCCCGTACTTTGTTTATCTTAAATCGCTTTTTCAGATTTTTTTGCAATAAATGTACATAGTTAACATTATGAAGTACATGGTTTTTTTTCCAGATATTTTATTTTCCGCTAATTTTGGTTGATAGTTTAAACCACAATAATCATAATGGTAATTGTTAAAACAAGTTAATATTTTGTATCAAAGCCGCCTTTGAGACAACTTTATGACATTTGAAACATCACATTAACGACTTGATATAATTTGTTTCAGGGGTCGCTTCAAAACTCAACCAGTTGTTCTGGGCGGTCCTGGGTGGTTCAACCGGAATAAACAATATAGCCAACCGCCCAAAACCGGCAGACCAACGCCGGTTGAGTTTTGAAGCCGCCCCTTACCATACCGAATCCATGCATCCTGCAACAGTTTACGTCAGGCCTTGAAGGCATGTTTAATTGAAGAGGACGAATGGAATGGGCAAGAATAGACAAGTCTCCTCAGTGGTGTCAGCACTCGTATACTTTGGTGGGTATGGGACTTGCATTGAGTCGCTTGCCCACCAGATTTTCACATACGAAGGTGAAAACATCTTTCATTGAATATGATGGCAAGGCATCGTCATTGCAGGTAGGATCCTATCATTTCAGTCCCTATCATGGCGGATGATGAATGAATGTTTTATTCAGATCATCACACAGAGCTACTTCCCATCAGACATGGTTATTTGCAGTACAGACATGTTTTTGTCACGTGCATCTCTCTGTTTTATGAAGTAATCATGCCCATTGGGCATAATATAGATTGCACATAAAGTGATTAGTGGTCTGATAATTCCCTGCGTCGTCCCGAAGGATTGTATGAGTTAGGCAACAGTTAAGGTCACGAAGGTATATATATTATTTAGTCACAAGTAAATTCCCAGCACTCATCGTCATACGTGAGTACGTGGTAGGGAGTTGTGTACTGTCATCTCCAAGTTGATCGTATTTTAGGCAGCAGAATCCAAAGTATGTCTGACCAAAAGGCGTTTGTGTGTATATATATTAGACCGCTTAAAAAAAGTTCTTCATCTTCCCCTCCCTCCTCACTTTTTGGTGCTGCACCAATTTTTTTCTTTTTGCAAAAATGCTAATAAGATGTTTAAAACTGTGCTAAATCGTTGAGATATTAAGACCCCGCTTTCCTTTTTTAAGGATTTTTAAAAATGTTTTTAACATTGAAACTGTCATCAAACCAACATCTAGCCATAACACATAGAGTTAAAAGACAGCAACTTAATGAGCAGTCAACATCTACCAAGGGTAAACCCGGACCGAACAGGCTCCCCCCAACCTTAAAAAACCCTCCTTCCTCACATTTTGAGAAACCTTCGGACGAGAAACAACTTATTTTTTTATGTGGCCTTAATGTTGCGAGATGTCACAAAACGTTCTTGTGTATATTATGGCGCCAGTGGTGGTGTTAAAGGGGGGGGGGGGGGGGTATGGCAGGGGGTTACTTACCCCCGAAACAGATAAATATATTAACACTCAACTTGAGTAGAGAAATGACCTAAAACAAGGCGGGGTCAAATCAAATTAGACCTAAACATCACGTTTTTTGACGCATTTGTGTCGTTGTCCCCTTACAGTACATGAGAAAATTTATCAAATTCGGAGTTCCATTTCACACCCAACAAGATTACCTGTCAAATCTGATCAAAAGCAACATGTGTTTCAGATATTTTCCTCATAATTGACCTTTACCATGTTTACATAAAAAAGTGGTTAAAACAATTTTATTCCAACTATACGAGCAACCGTGTAGAAAATACCATATAATGCATAATTTTTATCAATAGCAAAAAATCACTTACATTATAATGGAAAAATTCCTTTCATACCTACGTTCCACTTTACATTTGCTTTCTCCTTTTTCAGATAATAAGGGTTCAAAGTCAGCTTTATCGGCAGGTCACGTCATTTGCATAGGACCTCAGTACACACTGGTTTTATAGCTTGGTCACAATAATCGTACGAACAGCTTACGAGCAGTGTTTAGTCCATCGAATATGACCACGCGCCGCCCTCGCTACTGCTTAACTCACTGCTCGTGGTCCTTTTAAACGGATAAAACACTGCTTGTAAGCTGTTCGTACGACTATTGTGACCAAGCTCTTAGGTGTGTAAATTAAGACCAGCAAACATCAAATGAATTCAAGTTTAAAAAAACCCCACCAAATAACAGTTTCTTGATAATTCTATGCATATACTTTAAAATATTTTTGCCTGTCACATCTGGCTCATACGATGTTACAATCTAAAAGTAATACGAAGGGAGACAGATGAACGTATTGAAGTGGAAATACTGACGCACGAAAAAAAAAATCCCCGGTCCTTTGAGATTAACGTAACTGAATTTGACAGAGAGATAAATTGAAATTGTCATGATTCACTATTAGACACAGCCCGTGCAACAATTTTGTCTAATATCAAATATTCATGCTTATTACATTCAAAATGATGAATATTATTGCACCTGGTCCAATGATCCAATGTCTTTAACAACATTTGTTTCTAAATTATGTAGCAAAATAAACATATTGTATGCAAATTTGAATAAATGATAACCTGCTAATTGTAGACAAAAGACAACCTTTAATATGATGAAGTATAATTATATTTAGAAACACAAAACATCGATTTTAGCATTTTCATAATTTGAATTTAGAGATGGCCAACATAGCAAAAATATTATGCAACATGGTACAAATTTCTTTTTATAACGCATTATTTATTACCCTCGTCACGTTTAAATAATGTCAGGTCTGTTTCTAAACCCAACTGGTTGGGAATAACAGCGGTTGACATTAAAAGATTTAATGAAGCTAAATAAGAAGTCTCCAGACAGCAGACACATTTTAATAGTAAGTCACAGTTGGGCATTGTAATAGCTTCATAATATTAAGATTATCTTGACTGCTTTAATTCAGCCTAGGTAAGTTAGTATGAACTTAAAATAATCTTAACCACTGGTGTCGCAAGTATTTTTCTCATTAATCTAAAAATATCGTACACTTTTTCACGCCAAGCAAAATTTACGCGCTACAATACTGACATTTGATGTCCCATACATGAAAACAGCCAACACCATCTGCAGTTTTGGCGTAATATGAGACTGCGGATGATGTTGATTCAAAACTAAAATTTTACTCATTTCGCCTCATATTTTTACAACGTGTTATGAAGTAATATAAACAGCATTGACTAAAACGTGAATACAATTCTTACATCAGGCAATATTACTGTTCGGGTGGTCTCAAGGTCTCGATGAACTAAAAGAGCAACATATGGAATTGTTACAGTTGTTGAATCATTATGTTTGCGTTTCTTTATTTTGCTAAGCTAATAATACCAAAGAGTATCCACCCGCTGTTATAACGCCAGCCTAACAACGTAATTCTATTAAATCATTTCAAATTCCGTTCGTGCGTTACTTATTAAATCTGAGTTTCTTCTTCAAAACAAATACACGCTTTAAGATTCAATAAAAACCGGAGGTAACGTTAAATTAAGCGCAAGTAGTAACCGGTGCGAGGTAAAGACCAAGGCGCACATGTTGCTAGGTCATATTGTTTTATTTGATCCGTTTTTTATCCGTATTATTTCATCATACAAGCAAACCAAACCGAAAACATGTAAGAAACGATAGATACTGAGGTACTTTGACCTAAATACATTATATTCGTAATTAAAGTGCACCATAATATTCGAGTTCCAATTATGTTCTTTTTTGTTTTCTTAATGTAGAAATGTAGGCAAATATTTATTTTAAAAACACAAGATGTTTTTTCTTTAAAGTGGTCAAACTTAGTTGCAATATCAATCGAAAAACCGTTAAAGTAAAGACTTTTAATCGAAACATCTCAGCAAATTAAAAATAGAACCATTTTCCCTCCAATACATTCTGAAATGTAAAAGCCGATAATTACTATATGGTAGAGTATCATTGTATGAACATACAATTTTGTTGTTCTGCTTTATTATTTGATCGTTTTGTAATAAAATCACTTGAACTTCAAATTTTAAAATTCACCGCCATCAATTAATTATGGGAATTTGAAAATATAATGATTTTTATTAGTATTATGGGAATTTGAACACAGTGTTTTTGTTTTTTTATTAGTAGTAACATAATGGGATGTAATTCATGTTAATGCTTTCTCTTTCTCACGCTTTGTGTTCCATTGAAACAAATGGTCGTTTAGAACAATCAATTCATTAAAATTGTGCCAAATAATCCATCATGAATGTTGCACAATGACAATTTTTTTATATTTGTTCTTTGTCTTTTATTTTCGAGATTTTTTACTATGAAACCCAAAACGCACTAGTATAATTGGTGCTTTAACTTTATATTACGGGAATTCTATTCTACATGTAGAATTGATTGATTGATTGGTTATTGATTGATTGACTGACTGACTGACTGACTGACTTACTAACCGACCGACCGACCAACCGACCGACCGGTCGGACCGACCGACCGACCGACCGACCGGTCGGACCGACCTACCGACCAATAGATCGATCGATCGATTGATTGGTTGATTTTATTTGGTTCAATTCAGCATGAAAATAAGTAATATAAAGTAATATAAAACACAGTTTGAAGTCAAATAATACATGATACATAAAGACTCCCAAAAAAGTATCGCCTCACCTCAAACAAATGGCTCCTGCGCAGATACGGAAGACGCAAACGTAATTTAAAGATAGTGTGCACAAGCGCTGGAGTTTCAGCTTTCATTTGACACTCTATTTCTGACAATTGACTGGGAAACACTGAAGTTAAGAACTTTAAAAACCCTCAAGGTCGATTATTAAAAGTTGCAAATTTCATTTTTCACAGTACAAACCAGTAACGCAAACAAAAAGGATCGATATGAGATAAGTGAGTTTTGTCAATTAAGCACGCGGTCTTTCAAAAGCATGCGCCATTGGTGTCTAAGCATCATCTATCCAGTTATTTTTTTCTATAATTTTTCATTAATTCATTTTTCTTTTTGATAATAACCTAAGAAACGACATTTAATTGGTAGGCATTGCTAGCATTAAAGACATGGCACAATACCAGACCATATTAGAGGGCAAATAACGGTACACCATTTGTTTTTAAGGCTGGTATTGTCTACCACTTGAAACTGAAGTTTAGATCGTTTCTCATCATTAATAAGATGAAAAAAAAAATCTTGATGGATGATGCTTGGGACCCCATGACGCATGCTTTCGAAAAACTGCGCGCTTCTGTGACCAAACTCACTCTCCTCATATCGATCATTAGTCTTGTGTTACTGGTTTGTACGGTGCAAAAATGAAATTTGCAACTTTTATAAAACAACCTCAAGGGTTTCAAATGTTCATAACTTTGGTGTTTCTCAGTCAATTGTCAAAAATAGGGTGTCGAATGAAAGCTGAAACTCCAGTGCTTGTGCACATAATCTTTAAGTTACGTTTGCGTCTTCCGTATTGGCGTAGGAGCCATTTGCTCGAGGTGAGGCGGTATTTTTTGGGAGTCTTTATTAAACACACACAACAAAAATAAAAATAAAACTTGTTTCAGATTATCTGTTACACCCATCTGAAATACTACTTACTGGCGATTTTAACATTCATTTTGACACATCGGATTCCTACTCAACTCGTTTTAAAGAATTGTTATTATCATATGGTCTTGTTCAACATGTAAATGAGCCAACACATCGTTCTGGACATTGTATTGATTTTGTAATTACCAGAGATGCTCCTACTCCTTTTGTTTCAAATATAACTGTAAATCCGGGATTTAGTGACCATTTTTCTATTTCCTCCAATCTAAACATGAGAAGACCACCTTTACCTAAAATAAAACTCACAACTCGTCTGAAATGTATTGATGCTGAATTTTTTTGTCAGGATATTAACACCAACCTCTCTGACATTGACTTTGAAAACAGTGATATCAATTACTCCGTTGAACTGTATGAAAATGCCCTACAAACAGCCTTAGAAAAGCATGCACCTGCTAAAACACGCAATATCAAACTTTACTCAGAATCGCCATGGTTTACCGATGAAATCCGTGAAGCTAGAAAAATACGCCGTCAGTTGGAGCGCAAGTGGCGAAATAATGGAAAACTCGAAATTCATAGATTAGAATACCAGAACCAACGTTTCCGTGTTAAAGACTTAATCAAAAAAGCAAAAATCAATTACTACTCATCTCAAGTATATGAAAGCGCCGTCATGTTATTGATAAACTTCTGCACAAGTCAAAATATTCGTAAAACTTTCAGCTTTGATTCCACAAATAAATCATCGGATATGTCTTGTTTAATACCAAATTTATCGTATTTTTTACCAACCAACAACGAACAGATAAAGAAAGTAATTATGAAATCCCCCTCAAAATCATTTGAATTAGATCCGCTGCCGACATCATTGATAAAAAACAACATTGATACTTTCGTACCTTATATAACCAATATTGTTAACAAATCCATTTCATCTGGAATATTTCCTCAAAGTCAGAAAATTGCCTATGTACGTTCTCTAATCAAGAAACCCAGCTTGGACAAAGAAATTCTAAAAAACTACAGACCTATCTCAAATCTAAAGTTTCTTGGTAAAACTATTGAAAGGATTGTTTCAAACAGGATTTCAGAACATATCAGGACTTACTCACTATCATCAGACCCATACCAATCTGCATACAAACAATTTCACGGAAGAGAAACTGCCCTTCTTCGCGTCAATAGTGACATTCTTACATCACTTGATAATGGAAACATTACAGCCTTAATCCTTCTGGATTTAAGTGCAGCATTTGATACTGTTGACCACAACTTACTTATATCACGACTACAACAATACATTGGCATCCAAGATGTGGCCCTTGAATGGTGCAAATCTTATCTTTGCAATAGGCCTCAATTTGTCCGGATTGGCACCTGCACTTCAAATCCCACTATACTCGACTACTCAGTGCCACAAAGGTTGGTCCTCGGACCACAATGGTTTACTGTATATACTTACCCTGTACGTGAAATTATATTGAGACACAAATTGAATTACCATGTGTACGCTGATGACACACAGTTGTATCTTTCTTATAATTCTACCCAAGATGGTGCTGTTTCTGCCATTAACGTTCTTGAACATTGTATTAATGATATTCGTGAATGGATGAAATCAAATTTTCTTAAGCTTAATGATGAAAAAACGGAATTAATGCTTTTTGGATCTCATCAACAACTATCCAAAGTAAATATCGATTATGTGAAAATTGGAAATTCAACTGTTACTCCAGTTTCCCAAGCTCGGAATCTAGGTGCTATTTTCGACACTTTTATGTCCATGAAACCTCACATCTCCAATGTTGTTCGCTGTTCTTCGTTTCATCTTCGCAACATCAGCAGAATTCGGAAATATCTCACCCGTGATGCTACTGAACAACTTATTCACTCATTTATTACCTCACGCCTTGACAATAATAATGGCCTTCTGTATGGGCTGTCAGAAAACCAAATATATCGTCTTCAAAAAATTCAAAACACTGCTGCACGTATCCTAATTTTCACTAAAAAATCTTGTCATATTACACCTATTTTGAAGGAACTCCACTGGCTTCCAGTCTCTCAGTGAATTGTTTTCAAACTGTTATTACTTGTTTACAAATGTACTAATGATTTTGCACCATCATATCTGTCAGAATTATTATCGCCATATGTTCAAACTCGGATGCTTCGATCAGGAAATAAACAACTTCTTCAACAGACAATGTCAAACCGGAAATGGGGCGACAGGTCATTTCTTGTCGCCGCGCCACAACTATGGCATAAACTTCCACTTCAGATCAGGACTTCAAAAAATGTTACTTGTTTTAAGAAACTGTTAAAAACTCACCTCATGACAGAGTCATTTTCAAATGTTTAATTCGTTTTTAATTGTTTTTGTGCCATGAGCGCTCTTTGATGAGTGGATATGTGCCTTGTCGCTATTATTATTATTATTATTAAAAATGCATCAGGCGATAAAAAAATTTGGACCTCATTGGATCAAGTATTTGAGAGGTACCAATGAATTACACTTTTGAATTAAGAAATAGTTTTAATAAGCTTCAGACTTTTGGGGAGGGAATTCCATTCCGTTATTGCACTAAAATAAAAGATTGAAAAAGCATGACTTTTACTAACACCTGTATCGTACTTAATATGTGATGGCTCACCCCAAAAGGGGGGACTTTGCAGATGATATCAATTTTGATTTTATCATATCATCCGTTAAAGCATTTGTAAGCTTTAAAATGACACCTTACTTGTTGAAATTGATCAAGGCAATCCAATTTTACAACAGAAAATCTGCTGGAAATTCTTATTATTTTCTTTATTTTTTGCTGTCTATTTTCACCAGTTTCTCGAAAAGTGTTCTGTCGCAAAGTCCCCCTTGTCGGGGTGAGTCATCACATCTTTACATTAGATACATGGATGTTACCAAGTCAGGAAGTCAATTTCTAAGAGAATAAATGGCTTCAATATTACCATGGAAGATTTAAAAGGTTTTAATATAAAGGAATATTTCTTCTCAGCTATCTATTACCCTCGTCACGTGGCTTTTGCATCGGGACATGAGATTAGAATATCTTTTTTCTTTTCTCAAGAAGTAAGGGCTAAGAGTGAATTGTACAATTGTGTTGGGAGTGGCCATTTTTTTCTTTCTCTTTTCTTATTTTCTTTTCTATTTGGCCATCTTTTTCTTTCTCTTTTTCTTACTATCTTTTCTATTTTCGGCATCTTTTCAAAGATGCATTGCATGATTGGCCAGCATGCATAGATTAGCCATTTCTGGCTATCCAGTTTGGTACTTTTGTATGAACTTGGAAGAGACCATGAGTTCATCATGGATCTAATGGCATGTGTCCGTCTCGGACCAACCGAAGTAAACATACAAACAAACAAACAATAATGTCAGGTCTGTGTCCAAACCCAACGGGTTGAGAATAACAGCAGTTGACATTAAAAGATGAAACTAAATAAGACGTCTCTAGACGGCAGACACATTAATAGGAAGTTACAGGTAGGAGATGTAATAGCTTTATAATATTAAGATTATCTTAACTTTGATTATACTAGATAAATAGTGCAATCAAAAGTTACAGCCGTTTAAGTAAAGTTACCCAATTGTGATGTCGAACAAATTTGCTTCAACCATGTCAACATTAACTCTTTACTGTACAGCAGTGGGTAATATCTTATTGTTAGAGAGCCATATAGTTCGATCTTAAAGGAAAATCTCATTTAAAGAAATTAGTAGTAGAAAAATATACTTACACACTTAAAAATAGGTAGTCAAAAATTTGACTAGTTTGGGTGGTCATTTCAAAATAACCCTAAATGAAGTCAAATGTGTTTACTTTAACCCAATCATGAGTCATTTCTTATTGTGTAAAAATGACCATCGAAAATAGTCATTTTGAAATAAACCTAGAATGTAGTCATACTGTCACTTTTGTAACTTTGTTCCGAAGTAATTTTTTTTAAAGTAAACGACCCCTGAATGTATTCATTTTTGACCAACAATTATTTATTTTCAAAAGAGGTCATTTTGAAAAATAACCACGAATGTAGTCATTTTCAACTGCAATTTGCGTCAGATTTTTGACTAGACCTCTGGGTCAAATTTGACCCCAATGGGTTTGTTGCATAGTTGACCCTGACGAGTGGGTCAAAAATGACTACAATCTGGTCATTATTGACTACCTATTTTTATGTGTGTAGTACTCATAAAGTAAAAAAGCACATTGCACTATGAAATGCATTAGAAGAATGTGCACTAAGATTAGAAATTTTCACAAGATAAAAATGCTTCAATCGATAACAATGACTATTATTTCAAACACTCCTTTACTTTGTCTGCATCAGTTCAATTTCTTGCTCGTAAGTATTCGACTGTTACTTTAATTCTTATCCGGAAAATAATATTCTGTGGTGGGCTTTAGAACTTCTTACCAGACTGCTTCTTACGCGTGTATTTCAGAGAAAAGTAAGATACTTTTTAAGGGTAAGTAATACAAATCTTTTACCATTAACAAAATTAGGACGATGATAAAAAATTATTTACAACTAGCTCAACTGTTGCGCTATTGTATTCTCATATAATTCATTATATTTGTAGTATAATACGTACATTATAAGTTTAGTCTGCCAACATTAGAATCGTGATTGGTCAAGGGATCAATCTGAATTCGGCGTAGACAAAACACTACGAACCGGGGCGAAGTCATTTATAATATTAGCAACCTTTATAATCCTTTGCTATTCGATGGTAAAACTACCAGCACTGGCAGAGGATCACAGCTCTGCATAAACTTATCTGGTCAAGACGGATGAAATGTCAGCTCAGCTAACTAAATTACAAATATACTGGTTTTGAAAAACTAATAAAGTATTGCTGTGTTAGTTTAAAATATGATTGCATGTACAATGAGGCGAAAATCCCAGCGTTTAGACCAGACTCTTCTGTACTATGTATGATATGCATCTCGTCAAAAAAGAAAGAAAGAAAGCCAAGAAAAGAAACGCACCATGTCTTTAGATCGACAGTGTGTCAATGTGTGATGGTTCTGAACGCTTCCGAAATATACATTTTTGCTTTTTCAACACCTCAGTTGTGTAAATTCGTGTAAAATGGATAAGATAGAACGCCCAAAAATCATAACAAGTGCCATACTTAACGATAATGTCAATGTTTGCTATACAGTTATACTGCATTCCTAAATAAATAGAATAAATACTGGGGATTTATAGTGCGCTATGCCTCCCAGATTTGTAATTCCACTCGGCCTCTGCACACTTTACAGGTGTTCGCTGGCCACTGTGGCCCAAGTAAGCTTCATTCCACACCAAGCATCATTACAGGTTCTGCGACAACCTCTAGGGGCGCTGAACCTTGATCAGCCCACATACGCACCATCGCTGCCCGGATCAGCTCCCCGAGTTTCGTACGGGTTTCACGAGACAATTAGCAGTTAGTTCCTTGTCCAAGGGAATTTCAAGCACACTCAATTTTTTGGCACCGGCGGGGTTCGAACTCGGGACCTTCTGTCACATAGGCCTGTTGTACGATGAACATTGAAATCATCGTAAAGTATTACATTTGTTTTTACACCCAAGTGTGTTTCGGGAATTATATCTAAATAAAATATAATCCGTGTAAAAAGCACTTTAAGTAGAGATCCAAACATTACCTCAAGAGTCAAACACTACTTGATATTCAACCATCCACATTCAACAGGTTAACATGGTTCGTCAAGTGAGCCTTGATATTGTTTTCCCTTATTTCCATAGACGTTCCTATCACAATAATTTCAAGAGAATGCCTTTGTCACCAGAAAAATTACTAATGGATTGTAATTTGTGGCTGTCCAGCCCGTCCAGCCCGTATGATCCGTAAATGCTAGAAACTTCATTTTGCGCTAGCTACAGGTGAAAATACATGTCAAGGTCGTAATTTGCCGAAATTGATTTTTTGACAGATTCAGAAAATACCAGCGAAGTTTCATTTCAAGAAAATGATAGGAAAGGTGAAATAAATCTTCATATTTTCAAGACAAACAATAGAAAATATAGGACCCACTGATCTTTAAACGCGTTTATCTCAGTTGTACGTTTTACTCCCTGACAACCTTTGACGGACTATAACTTGAATTCTTGAAATCGAGGAATTAAGGTGTCATTTTAATTTTTAAAGCATGTTCTTTGCAAATGCTTAAAAAAGTGAAAATGACAAGAGGCGGCATTTACAGCTGGTTTGGGTTTGGATGGTCACATTTGTTCGGCGTCCAAATTTGGTATCTCTACCCAAACAACTTCAGAATGCATTGTTCGATTTCAACACAATAAATTATCTTTGAAAGCTAATGAAATCATTCATCTTCCACTGAAATACCTTTGCAATACAATAATAGGAACTGGTCGTTAACAATCACTGATTTTAGATTACACTCTATTTTGACCCAGTCTGTATAATCAATTGAAAACGACTTGGATGGCACAATTCTTCCAAAATAAGGTTGGAAACACATTCAAATTCTTTTTGGCGCCCATGTTAAGACCCAAGATGGCCGCTAAAGTATGTACATTACCGGGCAAAAAAAAAGGGGTTAAATTGATTTTAATACAGCCTCATAACCAATTAATGTTCAATTAATGTTCAAAATTACTAATACAAATGGCTGTGACATAATAAATTGAGCGAAAAAATACGTGCAAACATCAATATTGTATGTAGTTGATTATTGATGATATCAGACGTTTAAAAAAGGGGTTTTGTTCTTTTTAGATAGAAATAAACTAATTGGACGGCCATTTTAAATTTGGAAGATCAATATTAACTTCTTTCAAACCAAATGTATTTTACTAAACGGTTACTAAAAATCGAATTTTGACCAAATAAGCTTAATGTTTTGGAGCTAGTGTTATTCAAAAACTGTACGGTCAGCTTAATACCTGTGATAAAATTGAAGAATTGTCATCTTTGTAGCGACTTAAACCATAAGGGCCCTAACTACACTGCAAATGGCAGAGAACACGTAGCACGTGTTCAAAACTGTAACACTTTTTAAACACCAAACACGTGTTCAATTTGTCAAAAAAACAAGGAATATTCAACATTTGTGAATACAAATTTCGAAAGAATGCATTGTGCATGTTCGTTTGAAATTAGTGTTCGAAAATGTCAATTGTGAACATAAGTGTTAAAAACTGAACACATAAAAAGTTGCCTGAAGTTTGTGTTCACGTGTTCAAATTGAACACTGTCTCTGGTGTCTGATGTGTTCAAATTCAAATGTTTGAACACATGCCAGGTGTTTAAAAAGTGTAATAAATATCAAATATTTGTCAAACTACACATTTATAGGAAATATATGAGCAATGTTGATTGTTTCTGAAACTGTGAAGAAGTAGCTTTATTATATTATACAAAGTATGCAGTGGGAATGTGTCGTGAGTGTCAAATATACCATTGAAATCTGGCAGAACACTAGCGCCTTGCGTTCGGTAAAATTTGCAGTGTAATGGTTAAAGCAATACTATAAGATTTTGATCAAAAATGGTTCATAGTAAAAACAGCATAAATTGAAGGAATGTGACTATCTAAAACCGTCTTCAAGTGTATTTTGTCAAAAAATTGTTTTTTGTCACTAAAAAATGAATAAACAGGACCATACATGCTTTCCTATACAAATACATGTGGAATTAAATTAGGGACACCGAATTTAATTCAACAAATTGCCATAACAGAAAAAGTAAGCATATTTAAGCCAAATCATTTGGATGATATTAATATCCACCTAAAACAAACGCGATAAGCTAAAAAAATCAGAAGTTATAAGTGCTTCATTTTTAACACTTTATAGTATTGCTTTAAACAGGAAAAGGCAATTTCAGAATATAATAT